>CM076574.1:1160901519-1161110425 GCA_034641835.2 Pinus albicaulis
GAAATAGGTCCCCTTTTTTTATCTTTCTTTCTAGATAGAAATAAAAGATCTATAAACAATCCAATCATTTTTATTAGGAATAAAAGATTCATCGATAAAAGGATACATTGCATATTTTTATTTACAAAGAGTACAAATCTTTAAAAAACTTTTCGATCCGATGAGAAACAAAGCTTTTAAATCATATCAAAAATATTATATAAAGTCTTTATATTTAACAATATTCGATATGTACAGTAATCACAATTCGGAGAATTCTTTAAATGTTATTTTCACTTCGTAAAATTCTGATGTGATGGCACTCAATCGCAATTGCATTTCGGATAAACTTTAAAGTGTTATGTTTTTTTTACATACTTCTGATGCGATGCGATTCATCGCAATCACATTTTAGAGAATTAAAACAATATATTCATTTGATTGAAAGACTCCGACATAGCAGACCCCACGTCATCGCAATCGGATTATCAAAGAAACTATTTAAGGATTCATTCCATTTGAAAATCCCCGATGTGCTCTTCGCAATCATAATTTGGCATAAGTCTTATTTCATTTTTCTTTTAAAGGAATCGCGATGCGAATACAACTTAAATATTCATATATTATTATTCATCGCGTTCCAAAGATTTAAAAGGTAATATATTTACACTTATTTCGAAATATGCCAACCTCTGATTGTAAGTTGACATTAATACACAAATCAAACAAATAATAACGATTTTTTTTTATTGAATGCATGAATGTGACTCCCTAGAAGGCATTTAAGTTTCAAACCATGGATATAATAAATGCAAATCAACGAATAATCCTTTTGTATAGCTGTTTTCATTATTGTGTTTTTACCTTGGCTGAAAGCTTTTCTTTGTTGCAGAACAATAGAACATCCAATTTTTCCATTCGCAGAACAAGAGAAACACTACCCGATACTGAAATGTCGAAAATATTCAGGAAATCAAAAGCCGCCATCGCTGCAAAAGCTCTTGTGCTCACTATGCCACCTAAAGAGAAACCAGCAAAGCTTAAGCTGGTTACAAATACCTCATGCCAGGGACTTGGTAAAATGACATGGGAAAATGTATACAACTTACTTGAAAAGTAAAACCCTAAAGTTTTTGAAGCTAAGGCTACAGTTCCTGATGAAAATGACTCAGATTCTGATTCTGAAAATCTTCTTGGTGCATTAGAAAACTCATTTCTACACCAAGTTGCAGCTCGGGCAAACATTTTTCCATATTATGATGTTATTATATGGGTAATTGATAATGTGGCTATCAAATACAGAACCTTTGTTTCAACATCTGGAGCAATATTCGGGTCATTCAAACTAGAAGACATCGAAGCGATGTACCACCTTCCAGACCCACAGAAAATTTATAACAAAGATTTTATCAAGGAATTTGCTGCGAATCATGAAAATCAGTCATAACCAATTAAAGAATGGAGAAGGGTTCCTGAAAAGCACAGACACAAGGCATCAGGTATGTACTCTGTGGAGTCTCTTTTTCCTCCATACTGTTATGTTGCAGCAATAATCTGTAGATTGTTTGGAAATGATAACTCGGCCAGGTTTTCTATAGAAATAGTTCCATTAATACATTCTGCTATTAGTTCTGAGATAATGGATTGGGCTGTCATTCTTTCTGATAAGATAGCCAACATAATTCTTGAGTATAGGAAAGACCAAAATTCAGGAAATTCCACTCCTTTTCATTTTTGTGCTTATATCCTATATGCCCTTTGTTTCAATTCTGAATTCCCCTTATTAGGATGGAAATGGACCCCTAAAGATCCTGTTCCAATTCATATATATCACAAGTTCTTATGGAAGGGGCATTTCAAAAGCCATGTTTACAGAGTCTGTCATGGTTTTCCTATTCCGATTTATCAAACTATTTTCAACCGATTCCCTCCTAGACTTTCCGAAAAAGCTAAAGTTGATTTGTCCTCAATTGGAGATTGGTTCGGAGAGGAAAATTTCACCTATATCAGAGTTTTCGGAAGTATTGTAGAACCACACATCCTTCCTTTGTATGTAGCAGACAAACTGTTAGCACAGGAAATTTCTTATCAGCTGACAGTAGAAGGCATGTCTAGAAATTTGAAGAATAGCAAGAAGCTTATGTGGCCTACTTTTCCTTTTAAATGTGGTGACCATACTCTCAGCAATTTTGTCCATACTGAAAAAGAAGTTGTTAAGCTAACCAATCTCAAGCTTTCAACAATCTCAGGGAGGTAATACGATCCTAGGAAGGTGGCATATGATTTTACTACTTCTGTTTCAATTTCTCGGTTCGAACATGAACCAGATATATTTGATGATTTATTTGTTTCTGTAGATAAAATGTCCCAAGTTTTTTATTTTTCCAAGTCCAAACTTCAGGCCGAAGAAATGAATAATTTTTTGCTATTCAGAAGTCAAAGGTTACTCAAAGTTCCTCTAGATCAGTTGAGAATTTCTATACAGGAATATGAATCACAACAGAAGGAAATAGGAAATACATCTGGCAAAGAAGTAACAGGAACTAATCCTGTTTTAGAAAAGAAAGATATTAGCAGCAAAGTTGATACTAAAAATATAGAAACAACTGCTAAAATTGATGTACAGCAGTCTTCGGCCCAGGCAAGAAAAGAAAGCATAGGTACTCATGCCAATGTGCATACTGAAAAGGGAGGCACAGACAATAAGAATATTGAACAGGCATCAAAAAGTGATATAAACAATAGTTCAAATTCTCAACTTGGAGGAGAAGAAGCCACTAAACTTATTGTTTCTCCTCATTTGCTAAGCCAATATGAACAATTTTCCCAGCAAATAGGACAACAGAATAATCCCCAAGTTAATGCTCTGAAATACTAGGATATAGAAATCATCCCTGAAAATCCCACAGGTGAGATCATGTTGAATATAGAAGAAATCCCTCCTCTGGATATATTTTATAGTCGTAAACATAGGGTTGTTGTGAGAAAACAGAGGAAAATGAGGAGAACTGATCAAGATGCACTTTTGACATCAGAGGTGGAATTTATGAATATTGTTTATAAGAATGCTGAGGTGAATCCATCTGAAAATCTCACCAAATTATCCCAATATGCAGGTGCCTATAGTGCTGCTACTATAGACAAGGCCTCTGAAGTTACACAGTTAATGAAGCAAAAGGATGTGCAAATAGCCATGTTAGAAGAACAGGTTACAGAGAACCAGCAGAAAATCATTCAGTTAGAACAGTGATTGCAGGATGGAGAGCTCAAATCTAAACAATTAGAAGAGCAGCTTGCTGTTGAAAAGGAAAATATTGATCAACAGAATTTAGAAAAGCAACAGCAGCTAAATTAAGAAATAGAAAAATTACAGGCTCTTCTACAAAATGAGAAGACTTCAAAGATTGAGCAAGAGAAGATGTTTCAATCTAAATTAGACAAGTTTAAGAATTATCCTAATTTGGATCAATTCAAAAATGAAGCCCTGGAGACAAAGAAGTTATTGTCTCAACAATTAAATGAATTTTGTCTAAAGGTTGTAGAAGAAGAATCCCTATGTGAATTAACATCTTCCTTGGTAGATGAAGGAGTCAGTCTTAAAATTGAATTTGATGAAGCTGATGAAAAGATCTCTAAATTTCTTTTATGGAAAGACTCAGAATCAGGTAGAAAATTAAATCTTCCCAAGATTATGGAGAAACATAAAGAAATTATTTTTGCAAAATGGGAACAGCGTTTAATCAAAGCAGAAAGAGCTACATCCAGAGCTAAAAGCATAATGAACAATGTAACACAGCTGCTGAATGATAACCTATATGCAATCAATTTAATTTCAGATTGTACCCCTGGCCAATTACCTAGGGTAAAAGAAATTGATCACAGATGGAAATAAGAGATAATTAATAAAAATCAAAAAATTGGCCAACTACAAGGAATATCATGGGATACAATGTGAACTTATCTTATCAAGCCGCATAGTCAACAAACAGCAATAAAATTTCTTTCAAATGCCATCGATTGCATCATTCTCGAATTCTCTGATGCCACATATACAGGGCAGTTACACTCAAAGCTTAGTCATCCAGAAGAAGTGAAGGAAATGCTAAAAATTTGCTATCTGGGCACATCAAATGTAGCAGATAATTAATGAGTCGGTTCACCTCAAATATCGCATTTTTTTCTATATTATATATATATATATATATATATATATATATATATATATATATATATATATATATATATATATATATTGTAGGAATAGTTTTAATTATTTTATTAATTACATATTTAAACCCCTTTCATGCATTTAGAAAGGGGTCCTGAAATTGTAATATTTTTAACTTGGAGATTACATTTCTATACTCCATTGACTCTTATATTTTTATAAAGGATCGCATCTGGTGATTATGTGCGAAATTGCCTTTAAGAATTGCATTTTTGTATCTTAGAGTCGATTTTACATTGAAGTTGTTGGATTTGGATATCGGATTGCATTGGAAAGTATCAAGATGGATATGGTATATCTATCTATTCATTGTTAGTTTTCTTATGTTATGTGATATTCTCTTTTAAATTGCTATCGTTGATGTGTATTCGCTTTACAATATTTCTTTATACATATCATTTATGAGTGTGTAGAAATATTTATCTTTTACAGTATATGCAAACGATATATAATGATGAATGCAATATGTTATTATAACTCTATTTAATTTCTTAAACAGGGTTATCTTTATTTGCTACTGCATATTTCAATTAAGCTATAATACATTTTCATGGTTATTGTTTAATTGAAATAATTTAAAGTTGTATTCATATTTGATGTCTAGGTTAGTTTTAGAATTATCTTATCAGTTTTAAGTTAGTTTAAATAGTTTTATTTCAGTCATTTAGTCTCATTTTCCCTTCATTCAATCATTCCATTACCAACCCATTTAAATTACTAGGAAACCGGTCCTATAAATCCAGTCGGAGCCACCACACCAAACGGAAAAGGAGCTGTCCTAAGGTCCCGACCGGGTGGTTACCCCCCAATATTTGAGGTAGTGATTTTCGAGGCTTCAACATTTTTGGCGCTAGAAGGAGGGCCAAAGCCATGAATGGAAGATAAATCCAAATCTGAAAGCCATTCTAAGAGCACAACACCCTCATCACCTTCAATTTCTTCCACGTCTCAAATCACTAAATAATAAATTGATAAAAGCATTCAAACACCCACTACCAAAGTCTCGCATCAATCAGATAATCTGCCTCCTGAATCCCCTGAAGTTGAAGCTTTAGTCCATAAAATTCAAGGATTCTCATTATCATTAGAAGAATCGGAATTATCTGAAGGTAGTGTCACCTCACAGTTTGTTTCTTCCAGACCTCTCACTAGGTCACAGAGTGAAAAACTTGGAATTTCCCCAAAAGAATTTCCTCTACCTAGTAGAGTCAAAACAAGAAAAACTTCATCGGAAACATAAAGTGGTACTAGTTCTTCATCGCATATTCAATCATCTGTTTCCCAAGCTCCAAATCAGAAAAGTGCAGTAGTCTCGTCATCATCCGCTCAAACTACATCTATTCAAACATTAATTGTCTCTTCCAGTACTTCAACTGTTACTACTCATACATCAGTTATCACTTCTAGTTCTTCTACCATCATCACAACAATGGCACAAAGACCATGGACTAGACCAGGAGCTGTAAATATGGCTGCACCTTTGCATGATCTACCTGATCATCCTAAAAAATGGCTGCCAAAGTTTAGTCCAGAGATTGGTATACAAGCAGAAGAACATATCAATAATTTTATGCTTGCTATAAATCTAAATCAATTAGAGCATGAAGATGTTGTAGTCAGGTTATTTCCCTATACCTTTCAAGGAACAGCAGGATCTTGGTACTTTTCCTTACCTTCTAATTCTATCACTAATTGGGATATGTTTGAAGAGTAATTTTTAACTAAATATGGAGATGATAGATCAATTGCTACCCTAACCAACAATCTCTCCAATTTAAAGACTCAACCCAAGGAACCCATTAAAGATTTTAACTCTCGATTTAATAAACTCTTGAATAAGATCCCTACAACATCTAAACCTAGTGAACAGGTTAGAAGTGAATGGTATATTAATGCTTTGCCCTCAAACATAGAAATTTTCGTAGATAGAGCTGCAAAACCGACTTTAGCTGAGAATATGAAAGAATTTATTTCAGTTGAAAAATGAATGATTGCTCTAGATTAAAAAAAATGCTATTGAGGAAAGAAAATGAAAGAAAGTCACTTTTAAATATGATTCCAAGAAAAATACACCAAGAGATCCATATGAAATGGAGGGTCTATAGAAAGTCCTTAAAACACTGTCTAATGAGATGGTTGAGATCAAAAAGCAAGGAGCGGAGACTTCTACAAAGAGACCATTTAGAAATTTCAAGAGAAATCAAGCTGAATCAAAACCTCCCAATACAATCTCCAATGCAGAATCAGAAGAAGAAGAAGAAGAAGATACTCCTCTAATCACAGATGAAGAAGATGAAAGGGAAGAAATAGCTGAACTGAATGGAATGTGGGATTTCATTTTCCCTAATTCGGATAGTGAAATGGAACAAGAAGCTATGCATGTGAGTACAAGGAGAAAATATACATCGGAACCTGTTCAAACTGTTTCAAAGAAGAAAACTACAACTCCGAGTACTAAATACAAAACCCCTGCAAAAAGAGTTGCTCCCTTACCCACTCAGAATCAGCCATTATCTCCCAATCCTCCTACAACATCATCTAAGACTCTAGTGGTATCCGATCCGATGGATTATAATATTGTTGAGGACATGAAAAAGACTAGAGCGAACATCTCATTACATGAACTCAACAAACTTAAACATCAACAAAAGCTGTTATTAAAAGAGTTAAATGCTACACTTATTTCTCCTCTACCAAGTGGTGTAGTAGCGAAAGCAGCTAAAGGGACTGGTAAGCCACCAGACAAAGTAGATGCAACATACACTATTCTTATTGGAGAAAAATCAAATTCTCAGACACCTCCATTTCTATTAACTTATGAAATCTACACTAAGAATTTGCATAATTTTTTAATTGATTCTGGAGCATCCTCTAATATAATGCCTTCTTCAGTCTGTGCTAAATTGAATATCGAACCACAGAAGTCTGTTGTTCACATTGTACAATTGGATCGCTATAAAGTTCAAGTTTTTGGAGAAATAAATTCAGTTACCATCAGACTAGCTTCCGATCCTAGGATTGTCCAAAGAATTGATATTCTAATTGCAGATATTCCTGAATTCTATGGATTAGTCTTAAGCAGAGACTGGTCTACGAAACTTAATGGCTATATCTCAACTAATTTTTCACATATGTGACTTCCCTACAAAGGGAAACCAAATCAAATCAAAATCGAGTGAGAAAAACATATGACGCACACTGTAACTGAATTTGAACAACCGAACGAACCTGTAGCTTTCAACAATAATATTCTTGGAGGTTACTCTGCTGAGTCATTTCTTGGAAATTTTACTACACCTCAATCACCTTTTTCTGTAAATACTTATGTTTCTCAAATTGAAAAAAAAAATCGCAATCTGATTCTTCTATAATTGTTAATATTTCTTATTCATTTGTAGATAAACCTATAGATAGAACTTTATTTTTCTCATTATATTTTGATGGATCAAAATCTAGTGATGGAGCAGGAGCAGGATGCATCCTAATTGATCTAGAAGGAGAGAAAACCATGCTATCATGCAGATTAGAATTTAAGTGCACTAATAATACTGCTGAATATGAAGCCTTGATTCAAGGGCTTTATAAGGCCATAGGGTTAAATGTAAAATACTTGAAAGTGTATGGAGATTCTGAAATTGTCATAAGACAAGGAATACCATCCATTGTCTTTCAGGACATCTCAAACATTATCAAACCCTATTACAGGACCTTACCACTCAATTTCTAGCATTTAATATCTCTTCTATTCCTAGAAATCAAAACACATCAGCTGACCTGTTAGCTAATGTTGATTCCAAACTCCTCCCTGTTGAAGATTGCAGTCCTGATATATTTTCAGTAGAAATAATTTTTTTCCCATCTATCCCAGATAATATTGCTAACTGGAGAGTATTCTACCATGATCAAGATATTTTGAATTTCTTAACTTCTGAGAAATCATATGATGAACAGATTATTGATGAAGATGATCATGATCTACAAATTACTTCAAGAAATAATGAAAATATGATTCCTAAATCTGTTGTTAAACTTGAGGATCTTTATGATATAAAAGACAGATTCAAGAAAGTTACTAATGCTAAACTTCAAAGTTCGACTTTGAAGTTTGAATTAGTTAATATTGGCTCTGATTCTAAACCTCGGAATGTTAATCTAGGACTCAATTTAACTCCAGAAAAATATCTGCTTTTATTAAACTTCTGAGTAAATATAAAAATGTATTCACTTAGAGTTATGAGGATTTAAAGACTTACGATATTTCTGTAATTCAACACACAATTCCAATGCTATCTGATGTTAAGCTTGTTCAATAGAATTTAAGAAAGATTCATCCAAATCTTGAGGATCAAATCAAAAAAGAACTCAACAAACTTTTGAAAGCCAAAATCATTTTTCCTGTAAGGCATTCCAATTGGGTTTCCAAAATGGTACCTGTCAGGAAGAAAAATGGCGATATTAGAATCTGTATTGATTTTAGGAATTTAAACAAGGCATGTCAAAAAGACAATTTCCCATTGACAACCATGGAGCAAATTCTCCAAAAGGTAGTTGGTTCTGAACTCATGTCCTTCCTTGATGGATTTTCAGGATATAATCAAATTCTAGTACATCCAGATGATAGGTTGAAAACCACTTTCAGAACCAAATGGGGAACTTATGCTTATCAGAAAATTCTTTTTGGTTTAGTAAATGTAGGAGCTACTTTCCAGAGAGCCATGGACACAGCATTTAAGGGTCTGATTAATAGATCAGTTGTTATTTATCTTGATGAAATAACAGTTTATTCAAAAAAGAGATCCAATCATTTACATGATCTGAAACAAATATTTGAAAGATGTAGAAGGTTTGGTATTTCCTTAAACCCAAAGAAATCATTTTTTTCTCTCGATCAAGGAAAACTCTTAGGGTTTGTTGTGTCAAAATATGGTATCTATATCGATCCTGACAGAGTTAAAGAAATTTCTGATATTTCTTTACCTCATAATAAAAAGTCCATGCAATCATTTTTAGGTCAAATTAATTTTATAAAAATATTCATTCCAGATTTTTCTCAAATTGTTTTACCTATGCAGAATATGATTAGGAAAAATTCAGTATTCAAATGGGGATATAAAGAAAAATAAGCCTTTGATGCAATCAAGAAGGCAATCATTGATGCATCTGCATTGAATACTCCCAATTTTTCCAAAGATTTTATTCTGTATACTTTGGCAACCGAAACATCCTATGTTGTTGTTTTAACACAGCTCAATGATCAACAAATTGAAGCACCGATTTCATTCTTTAGCTCAAATTTGCAAGGAGCTGAGTTGAATTATTCTGATGTAGAAAAAAAGGTCTTCATTGTATTTAATTCAATTAAAAATTTTAGGCTTTTTCTCTTAAAAACACAAACAACGGTTATTGTCCCATTCTCTGCAGTGAGACAATTATTAATTCAAAGAGAAGTAGGAGAAAAAAGGGCTAATTGGGTGACAGCTTTGCAAGAATATGATATTGATATTAAACCAGCAAACATTGTTAGAGGCCAAAGTTTTTGCAGATTATTAGCAGGAGCTCGTAGCATACCAGAAAATCAAGATCCAAAAAATGTTGTTCAAGTAAGTCAAATAAGTGTTACAGATTCTGAATCTCAATATGTTGATCTGATATTTTACTTGAAAAATGGGTATGCTCCTTCTAATCTCAGCTATAAGAATAAATGTGCTTTAAGATTGAAGGCTACTAAATATGAAATCATTGATGATGTGTTATTCAGAAATAATTATGATTCAATCCTATTAATATGTCTTGAAAAGACTGAAGCAAAAAAGGTATTGCAGGAATTACATGATGGAACAACAGGAAGTCATTTTGGAGGTGATACCACAGCCCACAAAATTATCCATGTTGGATATTATTGGCCTACCCTTTTCAAAGATAAACATGATTATGTGAGAAAATGAAAAATTTTCCAAACTGCTAGTAGAAGACAGAGGAAGCCAGCTTTTCCTTTGCAGCTAGTAAATATTGAACAACCATTTGAGCAATGGGGGCTTGATATTATTGGTGAGATAGTACCTCATTCCTCCAAATAGCACAATTACATCCTCACAGCAACATATTGCTTTACAAAGTGGGTAGAAGCAATTCCTCTAAAGGTAGCCAACTCTGATGCAATTATTGATTTCATCAATCAATTCATCATTACCAGGTTTGGTGTACCTAATGCTCTGGTCTTTGACAATGCATCTTATTTTTCTGGTAATAGTATAGTGGAATCTACAATTAAAAGAGGTTTTAAATCGAAATATTCAGCAAATTATTATCCACAAGGTAATGGTTTAGCTGAATCCACTAACAAAAATCTCATCAAAATCATTAAAATTACCATTGATCAAAATCAAAAGAACTGGCACAAGTTTTTAATATTTGCATTATGGGCTGATCGTATTACTCTTAAAGCTTCTATAGGAACTTCACCTTTCAATTTATTTTATGGTAAAGAAGCTGTGATACCATCAAATCTAGCTCTTCCATCATTAGCCCCAGTGCAATTCATTGAAGAAAATCCTTCCTCATCCATTCAGTTGAGATTAGATCAAATCCTTAAATTAGAAGAAGATAGAGAAAAAGCAAAATATATTCATGAAAAACATCAACAGCTTGTAAAATATTCTTTTGATTCAAGTTCCACCGGCTCAAAAAATTTGTCAATTGGTGATATTGTTCTGAAATGGGATAAAGCACATGAAGAAAAAGGTAAGCATACCAAATTTCAGAAAATGTGCTTGGACCATTTCAGATTGCTGAAAAGATAGGCTCATATACATTCATACTCCAAGATTTAACAGGAAAGAAAGAATCTCTTCCTATAAATGGGCTTGTCTTAAATAAATTCTTTTCATAAGGAGGTAACCCCTTCTTACTTGTACATATTCCTTTCTGTAATTTTTATTTATTTTTGTAAATAAAGGTTGTTAATAGTCTTTGATTGACTTTTTACTATTATAAAATTTTCATTGAAAGAATGTTATAAATACTTATTTTGTGTAAATAAGAAATTTCAAGAAAATGATTACAATTTTGGATAGTTTAAAATAAAATGTTAAACTTTGAAAATTTGTTCAAAACATTTGCATGATCTTTTGAAACTTTAAGGAAAATGTAAATCATTATAAGTTTATTAAGCAGAGAAAGGTTATTTCTAAAAAGTAAAGACTTTTTCAAGCTTTAGCAAACAAAAAACTCTGAAAATTGTCATCCATTTATTCTTAAGGATACAACTATTTCACCCCATCCATTTCGGTTGTGATTTTTTAGGATGTAATTCTAAGAAATTATATGACAAAATTCAGGAGACAAGGGGTATCATCACGAGCTAGCTCATTTAGTTTAATTACAACTAGTGAATGGCATTGTTACTAACTGGCTACCAAACCAGAACAATGACTCTTAAATTAAGAAAATAAATAAATAAAAGACAAAAACATGAGATAATATGTCTTATGAATTTATTTTTAAAGAATCATAATCTTAGTTGGATGGGATATGGATGGTTAATGGTTAAAAGGTAACCCTGTCGAGACTATGAACGTTTGTTGGCAGCAGAGGCAATGCCTATAACAATAGAGTATATTACAAAAGATAAACTTGAAGAAATACACTTACTTTATTATTATCAACCAATCAAAGCTTAAGATAACCCAAAAATGTTTTTATCTTTGAGGAATTAGAAAGAAATTGTAAGTGATTTTTATTCTTTTTCACAGTTAGATTTTATTTGAATTATCCTAAGTTAAGTTTTCATTATCTTTAGAAATATTTACTTACTAGAAATATAGTGTTCATTTCATTTTTTCAGAGATAATTTTTTCTTCCAGTGAATCGCCAATTTTTGTACTGTACAACAACTCTCCCCATTTTTAAATTTTTAGAATAAGTTTCATTTAGAAATAGGTGCCCTTTTTTATCTTTCTTTCTAGATAGAAATAAAAGATCTAGAAAAAATCCGATCATTTTTATTAGAAAAAAAAGATTCATCAATACAAGGATACATTGCATATTTTTATTTACAAAGTGTAAAAATCTTTAAAAAACTTTCTGATTCGATGAGAAACAAAGCTTTTAAATCATATCAAAAATATTATATAAAGTCTTTATATTTAACAATATTCGATATGTACAGTAATCGCAAATCGAAAAATCGAAGAATTCTTTAAATGCTACTTTCACTTTGTACAATTCCGATGCGATGGTACTCAATCGCAATCGCATTTCGGATAAACTTTAAAGTGTTATTCTTGTTTTACATACTTCCAATGAGATGCGATGAGATTCATCGCAATCGCATTTTGGAGAATTAAAACAATATATTCATTTGGTTGAAAGACTTTGACGCGGCAGACCCCACCTCATCGCAATCAGATTATCGAAGAAACTATATAACGATTCATTCCATTTGAAAATCCCCGATACACTCTTCGCAATCGGAATTTGTCATAAGTCTTATTTCATTTTTCTTTTAAAGGAATCGCAATGCGAATACAACTTAAATATTCATATATTATTATTCATCGTGTTCCAAAGATTTAAAAGGTAATATATTTACACTGATTTCGAAATATTCCAACCTCTGATTGTACGTTGACATTAATTCACAAATCAAACAAATAATAACGATTTGTTGTTATTGAATGCATGAATGTGACTCCCTAGAAGGCATTTAAGTTTCAAACCACGGATATAATAAATGGGAATCAGTGAATAATCCTTTTGTATAGTTGTTTTCATTATTGCATTTTCACCTTGGCTGAAAGATTTTCTTTGTTGCAGAACAATAGAACATCCAATTTTTCCATTCGCAGAACAAGAGAACACTGCCCGATACTCAAATGTCAAAAAGATTCAGGAAATCAAAAGCTACCATCGCTGCAAAAGCTCCTATGTTTGTTATGCTTCCTAAAGAGAAACCAGCAAAGCTTAAGCTGGGTACAGATACCTCATGCCAAGGACTTAGTAAAATGACATGGGAAAATGTATACAACTTGCTTGAAAAGGAAAACCCTAAAGTTGTTGAAGCTAAGGCTATAATTCCTGACGAAAACGACTCAGATTCTGATTCTGAAAATCTTCTTGGTGCATTAGCAAACTCATTTCTACACCGAGTTGCAGCTCGTGCAGACATTTTTCCATATTATGATGTTATTAGATGGGTGATTGATAATGTGGCTATCAAATATAGAACCTGTGTTTCAGCATCTGGAGCAATATTCGGGTCATTCAAACTAGAAGACATCAAAGCGATGTACCACCTTCCAGACCCACAGAAAATTTATAACAAAGATTTTATCAAGGAATTGTTGCGAATCATGAAAATCAGTCAGAACCAATTAAAGAATGGAGAAGGGTTCTTGAAAAGCACAGACACAAGGCATCAGGTATGTACTATGTGGAGTCTCTTTTGCCTCCATACTGTTATGCCGCAGCAATGATGTGTAGATTGTTTGGAAATGATAACTCGGATAGGTTTTCTATACAAATGGTTCCATTAATACATTTTGTTGTTAGTTCCGAGATAATGGATTGGGCTGTCATTCTTTCTGATAAGATAGCCAACAGAATTCTTGAGTATAGGAAAGACAAAAATTCAGGAAATTCCACTCATTTTTATTTGTGCTTATATCCTAGATGCCCTTTGTTTCAATTCTAAATTCCCCTTATTAGGATGGAAATGGACCCCTAAAGATCCTGTTCCAATTCATATATATCACAAGTTCTTATGGAAGGAGCATTTCAAAAGCCATGTTTACAGAGTCTGTCATGGTTTTCTTGTTCCGATTTATCAAACCATTTTCGGCTGATTCCCTCCTAGACTTTTCGACAAAGCTAGAGTTGATTTGTATTCAATTGGAGATTGGTTCAGAGAATAAAAGTTCACATATATCAGAGTTTTCGAAAGTATTGTAGAACCACACATCTTTCCTTTGTATGTTACAGACAAACTGTTAGCATGGGAAATTTCTTATCAGCTGACAGTAGAAGGCATGTCTAGAACTTTGAAGAACAACAAGAAGCTTATGTGGCATACTTTTCCTTTTAAATGTGGTGAATATACTCTCAACAATTTTTTCCATGTTGAAAAAGAAGTTGTTAAGCTAACCAATCTCAAGCTTTCAACAATCCCAGGGAGGCAATATGATCCTAGGAAGGTGGCATATGATTTTACTACTTTTGTTTCAATTGCTCAGTTCGAACATGAACCAGATATGTTTGATGATTTATTTGTTTCTGTAGATAAAATGTCCCAAGATTTTGATTTGGCCAAGTCCAAACTTCAGGTCGAAGAAATGAATAATTTTTTTTATTTAGAAGTCAGAGGTTACTCAAAGTTCCTCTGGATCAGTTGAGAATTTCTATACAGGAATATGAATCACAACAGAAGGAAACAGGAAATACATCTGGCAAAGAAGTAACAGGAACTAATATTGTTTTAGAAAAGAAAGATATTAGCAGCAAAGTTGATACTGAAAAGATAGAAACAACGGATAAATTGATGTACAACAGTCTTTAGCCCAGGCAAGAAAAGAAAGCACAGGTACTCATGCCAATGTGCATACTGAAAATGGAGGCACAGACAATAAGAATACTAAACAGGCACCAAAAAGTGATATAAACAATAGTTCAAATTCTCAACTTGGAGGAGAAGAAGCTACTAAAATTATTGTTTCTCCTCATTTGCTGAGCCAATATGAACAATTTGCCCAGCAAATAAGACAACAGAATAATCCCCAAGTTAATGATCTGAAAGACCAGGATATAGAAATCATCCCTGAAAATCCCACAGGTGAGATCATGTTGATGATAGAAGAAATCCCTCCTCTGGATATATTTTACAGTCCTAAACATAGGGTTGTTGTGAGAAAACAGATGAAAAGGAGGAGAACTGATCAAGATGCACTTTTGACATCATAGGTGGAATTTATGAATATTGTTTATAAGAATGCTGAGGTGAATCCATCTGAGGATCTCACCAAATTATCCCAATATGCAGGTGCCTATAGCACTGCTACTATAGACAAGGCCTCTGAAGTTACACAGTTAATGAAGCAAAAGGATGTGCAAATAGCCATGTTAGAAGAACAGGTTACAGAGCAGAAAATCATTCAGTTAGAACATCGATTGCAGGATGGAGAGCTCAAATCTAAAAAATTAGAATAGCAGCTTGTTGTTGAAAAGGAAAACATCGATCAACAGAATTTAAAAAAGCAACAGCAGCTAAATCAAGAAATAGCAAAATTACAGGCTCTTCTACAAAATGAGAAGACTTAAAAGATTGAGCAAGAGAAGATGTTTCAATCTAAATTATACAAGTTTAAGAATTGTCCTAATTTGGATCAATTCAAAAATGAAGCCCTGGAGACAAACAAGTTATTGTCTCAACAATTAAAAGAATTTTGTCTAAAGGTTGCAGAAGCAGAATCCCTATGTGAATTAACATCTTCCTTGGTAGATGAAGGAGTCAGTCTTAAAATTGAATATGATGAAGCTGATGAAAAGATCTCTGAATTTATTTTATGGCAAGACTCATAATCAGGTAGAAAAGCAAATTTTCCCAAGATTATGGAGATACATAAAGAAATTGTTTTTGCAGAATAGGAAAAACGTTTAATCAAAGCAAAAAGAGCTACATCCAGAGCTAAAATCATAATGAACAATGTAACACAACTAGTGAATGATAACCTATATGCAATCAATTTAATTTCAGATTGTACCCCTGGCCAATTACCTAGGGTAAAAGAAACTGATCACAAATGCAAAACAAGAGATAATTAATAAAAATCAGCAAATTGGCCAACTACAAGGAATATCATGGGATACAATGTGGACTTATCTTATCAAGCTGCATAGTCAACAAACAACAATAAAATTTATTTCAAATGCCATCAATTGCATCATTCCTGAATTCTCTGATGCCACATATACAGGGCAGTTGCACTAAAAGCTTAGTCATCCAGAAGAAGTGAAGGAATTGCTCAAAATTTGTCAATGAGTTGGTTCACCTCAAAGATCGCATTTCTGTTTTACATTTTTTTGATTTAGATAGATTGTAAGAATAGTTTTAGTTATTTTGTTAAGTACCTATTTAAACCCCTTTCATGCATTTAGAAAGGGGTCCTGAATTTGTAGTATTTTTGACTTGGAGATTACATTTCTGTACTCCATTGACTCTTATATTTTTATAAAGGATCACATCTGGTGATTCTGTGCGAAATTGCCTTTAAGAATTGCATTTTTGTATCTTAGAGTCGATTTTACATTGAAGTTGCTTAATTTGGATATCGGATTGCATTGGGAAGTATCGAGATGGATATGGTATTTCTATCTATTCACTGTTAGTTTTCTTATGTTATGTGATATTCTCTTTTAAATTGCTATTGTTTATGTGTATTCGCTTTACAATATTTCTTTATACATATCATTTCTGAGTATGTAGAAATATTAATCTTTTATAGTATATGAAAATGATATATAACGATGAATGCAATATGTTATTATAACTCTATTTAATTTCTTAAACAAATTTATCTTTATTTGTTACTGCATATTTCAATTAAGCTATAATACATGTTCATAGTTATTTTTTAATTGAAACAATTTAAAGTTGTATTCACATTTGATGTCCGAGTTAGTTTTAGAATTGTCTTATCAGTTTTAAGTTATTTTAAATAGTTTTATTTCAGTCATTTTGTCTCATTTTCCCTTCATTCAATCATTCCATTACCAACCCATTTAAATTACTAGGAAAATGGTCCTACAAATCCAGTCGGAGCCACCACACCAAACGGAAAAGGAGTTGTCCTAAGGTCCCGACCGGGTGGTTATCCCCCAATGTTTGAAGCAGCGATTTTCGAGGCTTCAACACCAACTTAGCAGAACTCCTTAGAAACATGAAAAACAGGCTTAAGAAAGAACTAGGAGTTAAATGGACTCTAGAAGCCAAAAAATCTTTTGAACTGGTAAAACATGCACTCACCCGAGCACTAGTTCTCATCGGCCCAGATTTTTCTAAAGATTTCCTTATATTCTCATTTGCATCAGAGTATATTGTAGTTTTTGTCCTATTGCAGAAAAATCTAGAGGGACAAGAGCAACCAATAGCATTTTTTAGCATGGCATTAAGAGATGCATCTCTGAAATACAATATCATGGAAAAACAGGCCTATGCTTTGGTAAAGGCCTTGAAAGACTTCAGAGTGTATATTTTACATTCTCATATCATTGCCTTTGTGCCTAATATAGTGGTTAAAGACATTTTTCACAAGATCCAGATGGAAAAAGAGGAAAGTGGATTGCAGGGATACTAGAGTATGATTTAGAGATCAAATCCACTAAGCTCATCAAGGTCAAGGCTTAGCACAATTAATGGCTGAATCTAACTTACAAGCCCTTGACATAAATATGGTAAATGCATTGGATGAACATGAAGGATTGCATGCTCCCACTGTCGAAGAACAGTTCCAAAACTCACCTTGGTATGCTAATGTCTTATATGTGCTTGTAAATCTCAATGCTCCTCCTTATTTATCTAAAACAAAAGCCAGATTTTTAAAGTTAAAAGCTAGAAATTATTTCATTTTGAATTATTTTTTATATTGGAAAAATGCCAATGGTTTATTTCTTAAATGTTTGCCTGAAGTGGATGCAGAGAGAATCAAGCATGAATTTCATGAAGGAGAGTGTGGAGGCCATCTCTATTGGAAAACCACTACCAATAAAATCCTTAGAGCTGGCTATTACTGGCCCACCTTATTCCTAGATGTCCACAAGATGATAGTTGCCTGCCACAAGTGCCAAATTTTTTAGGGAAAAAGAAAACTCCTTCCTTTATCTTTACAAACAATCACTGTTGAAGCTTCTTTTCAACAGTGGAGCCTAGATTTCATAGGGGAAATCCATCTTGCTTCATCTGCCCAACATAGATAGATACTCATAGCTACTGACTACTTCACCAAATGGATAAAGGCCATCCCTTCTGGGAATGCCATAGACTCTGTTATTATAAAATTCCTTAAATACCATATCCTATCTAGATTTGGTTGCCCTAGGAAAATTATCACTGATAATGTTGCTGCATTTGGTTCCAAAAAGATAATTTACTTTTGTCACAGGTACCAGATTTCACTTGGTCATTCTACTACTTATTACCCTCAAGATAATGGGCTGACAGAATCATCAAATAAAGGTTTGGTGACCATCATAAAGAAGTTGTTGGAAGATATTAAAAAATCATGGCATAAAAATTTGGTGCATGCTTTATGGGTAAACAGGTTGACAACAAAGAAATCCATAAGAATGTATCCCTATCATCTTGTTTATGAAGCAGATGCAGTGTTCCCTACCAGCTTGGGAGTACCAGTGATAAAATTGGTTCAAGAAATACAGTCATAACAAGACAGCATAGTGAGGAGGATCAATCAAACTATACATCTCCAGCAGACAAGGGAAGAAGTCTACAACAGAGCTCAAAAAGTGCAAGAGAACATCAAAAAGTTGTTTGATAAAAGAAAAAAGGCTGGTGACTTCAAAATTGGAGATAAGGTACTCAAGTGGGACTCTAGGAGAGAAGATAAGGGTAAGCATGGAAAATTTGAAAATTTGTGGCAAGGTCCTTACATTATTCAGTCTGCCATTGGTCCAAATGTCTTTTTTCTGCAAGAATTAGATGGTACAGATTTGTTTGGAGTTCCTGTCAATCGTAGGATGCTCAAGCATTACTTCTGTTGATTTACAGTTTATATTCTTCACTTCCATTGCAAATACCATTGCTCTGTTTTAGTTCTGAAAAGAAAAGAAAAATATACAAAAAAAGAGAAATGAAAGGTTCAAACTTGCGCAAATCCTGAACTTACGAAGCATCAAAAGGAATGGCTCTAATCAGATCGAAATCTGAGCCAAATGTGTGGAAAAAATCTGGTTCTAACATGCTCAAAACTTGAACCAGCAAATAAGAAGAAAGCAGCTCTAACAAGGTCAGAATCAAAGCTGAAATGAAGAAATAAAGGTGGCTCTAATAAGCTCAAAATCTGAGTCACACAAGAAGGAAGGATGCTTTAATTTTCAGAATTTCAAGCTTTCACAATTTTGTTTCAATTTTTGCAAAGTTTCAGTTCATGTGCAACTTTTCTTTATGCCATGGACCCACAGCAAATCAAACAGTCTAATCCTGGTTTGTATGTGTTTAAATTTTTGTTTTAGAATGTAGAAAATGAAAATCTGTCAGACAATTTAATCCTAGCAGATATTAGTTTAGGTAGAGAAGCTATGAGCCCAATTGTTTAATCTGGTCTCATGGAGAAATAAGGGTAGAATTAGATTAGTTTTTTCTTTCAAATAAAAAATAATAATAATAATATGCTGTAAAAGGTCTACAAGTCTAAATGCACCTTGGAGAAAAAATGTTAGGACAGTATGATGGGTAGGTAGATTGTTTGGGAAAGTATTGATGCTGATATAATGTCCATCATGTTTATAACAGCTGATCAAAGAAGAAAAGGATGTGTCAAGTACCAGGCATTTAGCCTTCTTCCAAATATTATTCCTGAGATTCTTGACACCTTCAAGAAGATGACATCCCCATGTGGAGTCACTATTAGCCACCTATAAAATTTTGGCATAGAAAACAGGTGGCTAAAGATGTTTTTAAGTCTTCGAGAGAAACATTTTCCATGAAAATCTATCATCTTTGAAGCTTTCATGTGTTTTCTGTCCTTTTAAGAGATCTTCACTATTGTTTCCATTGAAAAGCATTGTTGTTTTGTGAAAGAGACTGCTTTAAAAAGGCCTCCATTTGCCCCAATTCATTCCCATAAATTTCTCCATATTCACCACTTTTTCCCCTTACAAAAACTCCTAAAAACCCCTTCATTTGACCTCTAAATCTTCCTAAACCCCCTTTTAAACCTTATACTACCCTTTATATGGTTTAAAAATTCCCCTTTGTACTTACCGAAACCCCTCATTTGGCTTAAAAAACACTGATTTTAGGCCCAAAACATCCTCTTTGCACTATAACAGTTTTAAGCCCCCGAGGGCTTATATTCTGTAGCCCCTTTCCTCATATAGCCTTAGCCCCGCAACCGGGCGCTAAAGGGCCGAAAAAACCCCAAAAACCCCTTCAAAGGCCTAAATAACATTTCTCCACTCTATTGAAGTTTTAAACCCCCGAGGGCTTATTCCCTTTGGCCCCTCCTCCATGTGACCCAAAGCCCGCAATTAGGTGCTTAAAAGACCTAAAAACCTTACCAAAAACACCTTTTTCCTTTGCAATATCATTCTCCGACGTTGGGATTCGAGTTGATGAGAACCGTTGATCTCCAGAAATCAACAGTCGATTGGGCGCCCATTCATTTCATACCCCCTCTATTCTTTCCAAATCTCTCTGCCTCCTCCACAGATCATAGCCGTCCAAATCATTCTAATCCGATGGTCCACAAAAAACCCGATGGCTTACATCCGCCCGAGCATCTCACCCGACATCGCGCATCATCCGCACCATCCGATCAGTGCACCTTCATCCAACGGCTGACATGCTTTTTCGCAAAAAATTTGCGCCTAGGGGTTAACGTTCCAAAAAAATGCAAAATGGGCGGTTTTGGATTTCCACGTGTCAAGCAGTGTATGGTATTGCATTTTTTTTTTGAAAACCGCTTACCCCCCTCAGAACCGCATGAAAACCACTCTGTTTTTCTGCTTACCACCCTCCGCATTGAATTTTTGAGTTTAATCCTAGTTGTTGATGGTTCTGATCTAACGGTCCACCTTACATCGCAATTTCCCTTCACCCGCCATTCATCTGTCTCCCCCAAACGATTCCACCCACTGATCCCCGCCGTCCATCATTCTAATCGGGCGGCCCTCATATAATCTTGACCCCATTCATTTACTCCTTCGCCCATTCTCCCAAAAAACTCCATCGCGCGATCTAAACCATAGATCTTCGTGGATTAATCTAATCCAACGATCCAAAACCCGCGACGCCCAAACCTTCATCAGGCTTGTTTTTTCACCTTCTGCCATGGTTTTTCTGCCTTTTTTCACTGCGTCCACCATTTTCCCTCAATACCCTTTCATTCTCCTAGACCCTCTGAAGCAATCCTCCCCCACTCCCACAGGTCTTTTTTAATGATTTTACTGTGTTTTTCAATGATTATAGGGTCGTGATATCATTCTTCTACACAGTCACAGTCATGGTGATTTAGAGCGTAGAAACACTGTTTCAGAGCCAAGGATAGCAAAGGAAGACATCCCTGAGAGGGTGTAAACATGTTTTTCATTGAATATCAACTTTACAAACTCTGATTCAAACCCTCCAGCGCCTC
Organism: Pinus albicaulis; assembly: GCA_034641835.2. Classification (NCBI taxonomy): domain Eukaryota; kingdom Viridiplantae; phylum Streptophyta; class Pinopsida; order Pinales; family Pinaceae; genus Pinus; species Pinus albicaulis. The sequence continues at coordinate 1,160,923,087 of CM076574.1, forward strand.
CAACCTGTACATTCACATAAACAGGTCAACAAAAGCAGAAAAGTGTATCAGTGAGAGATTAAAGGGATTAAAGCCGAATGTTGAAGACTTAATGCTTATAATCCAGTGTTCAAAAGGATAAAGACACAAACGAAGACCATAAGAATGATCAAGAAGACTTAATGAAGCCTAAAGCACATAAAAAAGTTATATCAGTGCTTTCATATCAGCAAAATGTTCTTTTCTTAAGAAAGGACAAGTTCCTAGGGCATTTCCTAATCCACATCGAGTCCATAATAGTTATTACTCTGACAGAAAGCTTCTAGAACTGTCAGTGCATTAGCTACAAAGCATGGAAGACCTGAAAGGAAAATCTTCATCCTTTCTTGTCTCAAAGTACAAACAGAGTACCAACAGCCAGAAAGTACTTCAAGGAACATACTTAGGGAGTTAATATCAATCTGTCGAAGTCCCCTATTTCATCTAAAGGGTACTAAAATTCAATGTAAAGATATTAAGACAGAATGGGCTTCATAGACACCTCTCCCTCTATTTTAATGAATCATTTAAGTTCCATCTACCACTACTATCACTCTTTCATCTATAAGAACTCACAAGAAATACATTGTAAACGTTGGTTGGTTGGATATTGAAAATCACTGATTGCAAGTTGTTTCACTAAGTTAGAGTTCTGTGAGTAGTAGTTGTAAATAGGTAGAGAGATTATTTCTAGATGATATCAAGCTATTGAACAAGAATGTATGTGACTAGTTTTTCTCTTCTAATATGAAAATCATGTCCATTGGATCCTTACCTAAATCAGTGGTGATGTGTTCTTTCTTTGTTATTGTTTCCCTCTGTTTAACATCATGTTCATTTTCTCTTATAAGAAAAAAGTAAATTTAGCTTAGGATATACTGCTACAAGTACCCTAATGCTTACTGTTTTTTCTTATTTTTATGTTTTCTGCTAATTGTGTATTTTAGAACAAATTCAATATAATTTAACCAGTATAGAGGTGGGTCTGTCCATGCTTACTGATGCATGACTTTAGAGTTTGTTTCTTAAATGTTCTTGTTTGGTTTCGCTGAAAGAATAGGAGAATAGGGAGATTCAGTGATTATTCTGGTCCCCTAAGTTCCCTATCCAATAGTTGGCCTTTCTAAGATCCCTTTGAGTTGAATGCCAAAATCAGAGAAGGTTAAAAGTCTTTCTCTGATCTTAGACTTCACTCTGTGTTTGACTTTAAATGTTTTCCATTGTCTGAAGGTAGTCAGGAGGACTGCTGGATTGTTGTCTTCAGAGCTAGCCTCATTAAGAGTTTGGATCGTAGAGGTATAAGGCATGTCCTGTCCCTAGACTTATTCCGAAGTGGTCACCTTGGAAGTTTTTTCTTGTCATTCCCTTTCATTCCTTATTGTTTCATCCCACACTATCATCTTACGAGATCCTCTGTTTTAGATAATTAGCCCTTTGAAAACCTTGGATATTTGAATTGCAAGTAAACCCTTTTATGACCCTATTGCCCAATGGACTTGTGTTCTCTTTGAATTATCTCTCCATTGCCAAAGGCCTCCTCTACTCATCCCTTTACCTTGCATTGGACCCTTCTCTCATGTTTCTCAACCAAACAAACAAACAACAACAACAACAACAACCTTGTGCCCTATAACTAGCCTAACACCTTAAATTGAGCTTTAAAGATACATTATTTCTTCACCTTATAGAGAGATCCCTCTCTGGACCCAGGAGGGCTAGATCCTGATATCCCAAAGTGTTTTGATGTTGTCTTGTCATTTAGTATTGCCAGATCTACCAAATCATAGGAACCACAACAGGTTGTTTGTCCTTCTTTATGGTTTCAATGATAGGTGCATTGATCTTACTAAAATTCCTTATGAATTTTCTATAAAAACTAGCAAGACCATGAAAACTTCTTACCTCAAAAACACTTTTAGGTGAAATCCATTCCATAATTGCCTTTATCTTCTCTGGATCCATTTTTAATCCTTCAGTAGAAACAACAAAACCTAGATATACCAATTCTTCTTTCATGAATGAACATTTATTTAAATTTATCAGTAACTTCTCTTGATATAACTTCCTTAAGAAATAATTAAGATGTCTCTGGTGTTCTTCCTTTGTTTTGTTGTAAATTAATATATCATCCAGATATACTATTGCAAATTTACCAATAAATTCCTTTAATACTTCATTCATAAGCCTCATCAATGTACCAGGTGCATTTGATAAACCAAAAGGCATTACCATCCATTCATACAATCCCTCATTTGTTTTAAAAGTTGTTTTCCATTCATCTCCTTCCCTTATCCTAATTTGATGATACCCACTTTTCAAATCTAGTTTTGAAAATTATCTTGTTCCACCCGAACAATGCATCAAATCTTCAATTCTAGGTAAAGGAAATCTATACCTCATTGTTATCTTGTTAATTTCTCTTGAATCAGTGAAAATTCTCCAACCTCCATCTTTATTTGGACTTAATATTGTAGGTACTGCACAAGGACTCAAACTTTCTCTGACCAAACCTTTGTCAACCAATTCTTGCACTTGCTTTCCAATTTCTTCATTTTCTGTAGGAGTCATTCTGTAAGTTGCTTTGTTTGGAAAATTTGATCCTGGAATCAAATCTATCTGATGGCTAATTCTTCTTACAGGGGGTAATTCATCAGGCAAATCATCCACAATAATATCACAAAAGTTCTCCAACATTTCTTGAATTTCAATTGGAAAATCAAAAATTTTAGTAGAATTAAACACTACCTTAGGTTTGCAAACTAAAACAAAATTTACCTCATCATCTTCAATCTGTTGCAAGTATTCTTTTCCACTCAACAATAAAGTCTTTCGATCAGAGTTTTTACTTGATGCATCTTCTTCTTCCATAGGTAACAATGTTTGATTCATACCATCTTTGAAAAACTTGTAAGTATTTCTCTTTCCATCATGTATTGCTGCTCTGTCATACTGCCCATTTGCAATTCTATTTCACATTGTTCTTTTACTATCAGTTGATGTCTCTTCGAAATCCATACACCTTGTAGGGTTTTGGATGTTCGCTTGTCTTCAATTTAAACTTCTTTATCACCTCTGTAGAGACCAAGTTATCTGTACTGCCACTATCAATTACCAATTGACAACATTTCCCTTGAACTTTTCACACACTTCTGAACAAATTTTTTCTCTGTGTTGGTTCAACAACTTCATTTCTTTGTTTTAACAAAACTTTTTTAACCACCAAATATTCTCCTTTCTCTGGCACAATTTCTTTCTCTGTTACAGGCAACTTTGCTACTTCCTCTTCAGTCTGAGCAACAATTTCATTTCTCTGGTTTGTCCCCAAATTCTCTGGACATTCATAGGCTCTATGTCCTAATTTGTTACATCTGTAACATCTGACTTCTCTTCCTCTGTTTCTGCCTCATCTTCCTCTATAAGGACTCCTTCTGCCACTTGTATCACCTTCTGTGGGTGCACACTGATGTGAGCTACTGCTAGCTCCATCTCTTGATGCTGTAGATCTTCTTCTACCACCTTGACTTCCTCTTCCTCGGAAAGTACCTCTTCCTTTAGCAGATTTCTTCCTTATGAGTTTTTCTTCAGCTTTTAAGGCCATCTGGTAAGCCTCTTCCACTGTTTTAGGAGACAATATACTTATCTCATCTTGAATCTCCATTCTGAGACCATTTATGTACCTGGAAATATTCTCTGTTGTATCTTGAATTTGCCCTGCTCTTATGCTCACTTTGTAAAATTCTTCTGTGTATTCTTTTACTGTCATTAATCTCTGTCTAAGATTCTGCATTTGTCTAAATAATGAACGCTGATAATCACTAGGCAAAAACTTACCTATCAACTTTGCTACCATTCTATTCCAATTCTTGATTGGCTACTTACCAACTCTCCTTCTTTCTGCTTGCACTCCATCTCACCAAAGTGTTGCATGTCTTTTCAAACTTGTGACAGAAAACTTAACTCTCTTTTCTTCACCCATTTCTTCATAATCAAATCATTTATTCATTTTATTGATCCAATCTATCAACTCTTCTAGATTCAATCCTGCTGCAAAAGATGATACTTCAAGAGTAGGTTTGGATGTAGATCCTAACACTGATTTAAAGAATCTCATCTTAAGAGTAAGCTCAACATTTCCTTCTTCTTCTTCTTCAGCTTCAGGTTCACTGACATCTTCAGGATCTCTCTGTTGTCCTGCCTCCATTGCTTCCAATCTAGCTTGAATCTGCTGCATAGTCTCTAGTACTTCAGCATTTGCAATTGGTCTACCTCTTCTTCTACCAGCACCACCTCCGCTACCAATTCTGACAGCCATGTTGGATTTCTTTTTCTGACTTTTGGAAGCTTGTTCAGTGTCTGGAAAATGCTCTGAAGACTGCTCTGATACCACAATTGATGACAGTATGGGTTCAGACATTAAAGAAAGTTGTTCAAATTTTGTTACAATGTTTTCTAATTCAGGGGGAATTTGTCCCTGATCCTTATTTCCACTCTCGATCATCAAACTTTATTAAATTTGATTGATTAATTTAATAAAATGACTTGCGGAAGCAAAAGTCCCCTTATTCTTTGAAAACATAATGATGAACTTTAAACAATTTTTAGACCTTCGGAAATGGTTTCCTAACTTCAAACACTTTAATAAAATTATATTGCAATAATCCGTCGGGTCCTTAACTTTTTTTAAATTTCGTGTAACTTCCGACACAACCACCGTTGGATCTCTGACGTTTACGATCGGACGACTATCGCATTCCAATAGCCCCGACGCTTTATCAACCCAAAGTCACGCGAAACTGGCGGTATTGCCACCATGACGTGTCATAATTCTATTTGATCGCGTTCAATTTAATAAAACCACTCGCACTCCCAAAAGTGGTGAAAAAACAGTTATTAGTTTTTTAAAAACCACTTAACCTGCAAATTTTCATTTTTTATCGCGTTTGACACGAATTTTCGTTGGTTCTCTCTTCTCACTTCAGTTTCTTTGGACCTCCTTTCCCACTCTGTAACTCAACAGATATAAATCGATTATCGATTTCCAATCTCAAGGAAGAAACTAAAATTCCTTCAAATTCCTCTGGATTCTTTACACATAGGTTAATTACACATAAATTCTACACAGAAAACATAAATCCAATAAATTTTCGAAGAGATGAAACCCTCCGGGAATTTTCCAAGCTTACAATAGATAACTTAATTCTGCAATTTTATTAAATCAGAGGAAAAATCATCTCAACCAATTCTTCTACGGCCCAATTCGATTTTCTCCTTTTCAAAGGTTACATTTTATAGGCTTTTACATAACAGTGGATCTCCTCTTGAGGATCGAATTCTCCTAATTTATATAAAATCTTAATTACATAATATCTTCCCTAAATCTATCAACTGAAGGCTAAATACACTGAATCTAATCTAAAACAGTTCAATCTTCCTAGATACTAGTTCAACCCTATCTAGTAAAATTGTAAATTGACAGCTAAAGGAACCAACACCTTTATTTGTAACTCTTTTTGGATTTTTGGAATAATTAATGAAGCCTTTTGTCTCTAAGCTTCATGCTCCTGCATCATCCTGTTGAACTGCTTCAATGGTCAACTTGGAGTAACTATTTGGTGATAACACCAACAACAGGAATGTTCAATGTAAAGTCATGCTACATCAAACTCCAAGACCAAGGGATCAATCAGTCTTTGCCCATTTGGAAAATAGTGTGGAAAACAGGATTTCTTCCAAAAATAAAGATTTTCATATGGATTGTCCTAAAAGGTAAGATATTAACAACTGATAATTTAAAAAAGAGAGGCATAATTGGTCCTTCAAGATGCCCCATGTGCAACATTGAAGAAGAAACCATAAATCACTCGTTTATCAGTGGTAATTTCGCAAAGGCTTTCTGGAGTCTCCTTATCGGTGCTACAAAAATTGAATTAAACTTCACTCAAATCATTGAGGACTTCTACTCAAATTGGAGGAATTTATTTACATACTCTTTTAAAAATAAGAATACTATTAAAATATTCTGGATAAGCTTTCCTTATTTTCTCATTTGGAAACTCTGGCTCCCAAGAAATACGAAGATATTTCAAGATATAAAACAAAATCCAAGGAAATTCATTGCCATGGCTTGGGCTTTAGCAGCTGAATTCATTTTCTCAAGAGTAAAAAAAATTGACAATTCCCTACTCCAATTTGAGGAAAGACCTGGATTTCTTCAGTTGTTGAAAGACATATACTCCCCACTACAAATAACGAAAAAACCTCAATAACAAGTCATGGAAATTCAGACTAAAGCAAGATGAATTTCTCAAGTGGATCAACACTCTAAAGCGTTCATATATGTTTTTTGACGGTGGTTCTAAATCTACTTCGGGCAACGCTGGGCCGAGAGGCTACATATGGAACAGGGAGAAAAATTTAGCGTGGAATTCGAATGGGTTCTTAGCACTATATCAAACAACAAAGCAGAAGCCCATGGTATGTTATTAGGATCTCAAATTTTGAGGAAGGAAAATATTAAAAACTCGGTTATCTTTGGAGACTCCTCCATAATTATCCAGCAAATGGTGAGTAATACCATTCCGAAGAATGTTGAGTTAGCACAAATCATTCTCAGGACCAGTGCAAATATGGTTAATTTAGGGAATGTCTCGTACTATAATATTTTGAGATACAATAACAAAATCGCAGACTCCTTGGAAAACAGAGCAGTTCAAAGAGATCAAGGCCAAGTCAAAATAGGCAACAATGTCAAATTTCAAATCATTCCATAAATGTTCTCTTCATATCAACACCAAATCTATGAACATCTGCAAACACGTCTATAAGAATTTGTTCCTGAATTACATCAAAATATTTATACAAAATCCCCTTGTTTTATCCCCTCACTTCTACCCAAGCAGATCCTCTTTCTCATGAAAAATACCCCCCTGCACTATGACAACGTCCTCTCGACTCATGCACCTGTTTGTCTTCTTCCTAGCATCCTGCCCTAACATGATTTTCTTATACCACTCATCGTTTCTATCTCTCTGCATTGCTCCATTCCTCTATTCCTCTTCTATGTTGTGTGTTAGATCTTTGCGCGTTGTCATTTGGTTTTACTAGCTACTCTCTCCCCTTCAATGGTGATCCTCTGCACCTGTTAGTCTCCCCATTCAAGTCGGTATTTTACCTTTTGCTCCCTCTCTAAAATTTCTTTGCCTCCCCTATCTATGCCGTTATGGATCATCCCTCCTTTGTTGCGTGCCCTCAGTGCAAGGGGCACAAATTCATAATAGAGCAAGTGAAGGACCTCCTAAATGAGTCGAAGGAGCAGAATCATGGATTTTCTCAAAGATGTAATCACCAAAAAATCAGAAGGTAGCACCAACTCTCAGGATCACAATAGCGTGTTTGGAATAGGTGAAGATAACAATGTAAACAAAAAATAAATGAAGATCTCATAATGGAACAGCGCCCTCATCTCCAAGATAAATATTTTTACTATTCCAGTTTTAAGCAAATATAGTGATCATCAATCTTCTCTCCACTGTAAATCAATCTTATATTATGTAACAAAAGTAGTTTATAAAATAAATCTTAGTAGGAAAAGTCTCAGTTCTATCAGAAACTAGTTTCAATTATGAAATGTAAGTTTATCTGTTATTTGTTGCCTCTTTCATCAATTTTGTAAGTGGTAGCTAGCTTCCTTTTTGAACATTAATACATATATCCAACATTGTTTAAAAAAAAATGTATTCTATCTTTAACTCTTATTATTTGGTATCTACCCTATCCCCATCTTAAATATTATTATTCAATATTTGTTCCATTATTTTTATGATTAAAATTATATATATATATATATATTACTATTTAGTAATTTTCTATTATTGGTTGATTTATATGATTTGAAAATGTTTCTTTCGTTTCTTTTCCAATGTAGAAATAAAAAGTCTAAAAATCTCAAATGATCTCTTATCTTTTTTAAGATTGATAACCCATGTTAGTCTTAGTGGGATGTTAATCATCGTGGCCATCATCATATTTCTTATTTTTTAAATTTTATTTGTCTCACACTTTCTACTATTTAGTAATTTTCTTTTTCGAAATCAATTAAGGTTTTATTTAGTAATTTTCTGCTTTTTTTAATCAAGTAATGATTTTATAATTTTATATATTTTCCATTTTTTAAACTTTATTTTATTTAAATATTTTTAACTATTTAATATTTTTTATCAAATAAGTTTTTCTATTTTATTAATAACTTTTCATTTAATTATATATATATATAGAAATGATAATGACTTAACAATACATCAATACCTTTATTCACCATTAATTCAAAGCACCTTAAACTTATATATGAAATAATGTCACTTTCTTTATTTTATGATTTATAGAAATTCTCTTTTTTGTAAAGTTGCCTAATTCTATTATTTTCCCCTTTAATATTTTGTTTTATATGCATTATTCCTATTTATCCTTTTTTTTAAATGTATTGATTATTTATTTTATTTTTTCCTACATTTTCTTATTTAATTTTTTTGATATTTTTTTTATTTTTTAATTTTTTTTTATTTAATTTGTTTGATATTTTGAATAATTTTAGATTTAACTCTTTTATTATTTCTAATTTTTTTTACTATTAGTATTGGTCTTATCTATCTTAGATTTTAAAATCATATACCCCAATTTTTTTCCAAATATTATTAAAAGTAGATTTTTATAAATTTCAAAAAAAACACTTATTACATTTTGTGTAAATACTATGCGAATATTATTAAAAAATGATTTTCATAATTTGATTAAAAAATTATATAGAATTCAAACTATAAATTTTAAAATTCTAAATATGATGTGAATACTATTAAAAAATTATTTTCATAATTTCATTAAATATATATATATATATATATATATATATATATATATATATATATATATATTTAAAGCTATAAATTCTAAAAAATAATTTTCATAATTTAATTAAAAAATATTCATAGAATTAAAACTACAAATTCTAAAATTTAAATTTTCATGATATAAAAGTGATTTTATTTGGAACAACCTTTATCATATGAATTTATCACATAAATACAAAATCATCACAATTACCTATTATTCTAAGTCATTCCTCCAAATCAACCCTTATTACATCAATACAAAACGAGTCCAATCACCCATTTTTCTGACTCGATTACTCATTATTCTAACTTATTTTTCCAAATCAACCTTTATCACATCAATACAAAACCAACCCAATTACCCATTTTTCTAACTCAATTAAAGAGTCCAATTACTTATAACTCAATTAAACATTTACCTAACTCATTCATATTACATTAGGCCATGATACGTTTACCTATTCTTCTAACTCAATTAAACATTCATCTAATTTACCTATTCTTCTAACTCAATTAAACATTCATCTAATTCATTCATATTAGATTAGGCCATGAAACATAATATCATTAATGGTTTTCATATTCCCCAAAAATCTACCATTAAATGAAAAAATTGGGTAAATGGGCATTGGATAGTTTTCTTCTTATTATTTCATTCCACTAACCATTTCTTCCTACTAATTCATTCCACTTTCCTTTAAACTTTTGCTCATTCTATATTATTCAAGTTCTTCGTTCCACTTACCATTTCTTCTTATTATTAACTTTTGCTCATTCTATGTTATTCAAGAGCTGGTGATGATTTTTAGAAAAACCGGCAAAGATTTGCCCAAAATCTTGTTTACAGTGGTTAAACTTTGATATTTTGAGTGCGCTAAGGGTTTTTGCTACTGCTGAATCCATTTCCAGCATCAAAAATGGATTTTAAACACTCCAAGCACATGATTTTTCGAATTTTGGTTAACCAGATTCCGGCAATTTTTTTGCCTTCCGGGCTATTTCTCGTGCTCGGTAGACAACTTCTTATTCAAGTTCTTCATTCCACTTGCCATTTCTTCTTATTATTTCATTCCACTCCACTTGAGAGTTTTTCACTCCACTTGCAATTTCTTCTTATTATTTCATTTCACTTTCCTTTAAACTTTTACCATTTCTTCTTATTATTTCATTCCACTCCACTTACAAATTTTTCATTCCACTTGCCATTTCTTCTTATTATTTCATTCCACTTTCTTTTAAACTTTTGATCATTCAAGTTCTTCTTTTCATTCCACTTACCATTTCTTATTATTATTTCATTCCACTTTCCTTTAAACTTTTGCTCATTCTATATCATTCAAGTTTTTCTTTCAAACTTTCTACAATAGCTTTAGATTACCCCTAAATCATAGCTGCAGCGATGTTGCTATCCTTTCAGCGTTGGTGTCCTTGCCATCCTTACAATACTGGTATTGGTGTCCTCATGTTTAGGTGGTTCCATTAATTTACTGTTTGTTGTCCTTACATTTAGGTGTTTCCATTAATTTACAGAGTTGGTGCCCTTATGTCCAGTGGTTCCATTAATATACAGTATCGGTGCCCTTATGTCCAGTGGTTCCATTCCATTAATATACAGTGTTGGTGTCCTTATGTTTAGGTGTTTCCATTAATTTAATGATGACCACGATGTCAGTCTCCTTAGATCTAAGTAGTTGCCATTAATTTTACAGATGACCTGCCTTATGTTGCAACTAATTACTACTGGCTTAGCCTCACCTACAATTCCTCTAAACATCAAAGAACATATGTGCTATAGCTAATTGCTTTGAAGATATTATTTGCTTCTACTCAAACATCTGTGATGTTCATTTAATCAAAACCAGATATTGATGGATAGGTACATATTTTACCAACATATAACAAACATATGAATATATCAGTGAAAATCATGCTCCTCAATTAAATCACAACATCACATTTCAAGGTTAAATTTCTTTCCAAACTCTCTGTGACTGGATTTATTATGGAACCATTTGAACTTCAATGGATTTATTATGGAACCATTTGAACTTCAAATTCAGTTTTGCCCTTGGTGATCCATTTGTTCTATCATGCCTTGTTATTATTTCTTATATTGCTTAACTGGTTCTCACCACCTTCATGTTCATAATTTGCATTTCATCATTTCACCATCTTCCATGAATAATATGTTCATAATTTGCATTTCATCATTACACAGATGAGCAGAAACCCCCCCCCCTCCCCCAAAAAAAAGGCCACTGCTTCAACTGCTCTCACAGTTAATTTACACCTTGGCCCTTTGTTTTTTTTTGCCTAGAATAAAAATTACAGACCACAAACACATTGAAACCAGAAATACAAAAATCTTCATTGCCATCTAATATTCCTTCTATTAAATCGACTTACATCAAACATCAGAAATACAAAAAATCTCCATTGCCATTTAATATTTTTTCTATGGAATCGACTTACATCAAACATTTCCATGAAGAATATATTTCGTGCATCAAAATTAAATTCCACAAAAGTCCCATGCATGCAGCATTTAATATCCAAAAGCATTCAAAGGTACCCCAAAATTTTGAACAACCCGCTACAAACTTTACAGTCTTTCAGCCGTGCCGCGCGTGTTGCAGAATTCTCACAATATTTCCAATTAAAGATCAGCCACAACTTTGGCATTCTGCATTTCTGCTTTCTGTGTGCACAGTACACGCTTAGACCCCAGACGGCAAATACGAATTTACCGCAAAAGTTCCAAAAATTTCAGACAATCTGTCAAAGAAAACCCTGAGGATCCGATTTCAAAAACAAAATTCCGAAAAAATTCAGGGATCCTGAATCTCCAGAGTCCCTGAACCGTCAAAATCCATTTCTGCATCCAGCATCCACTCATCAATTTCCCATTCATTCATAGTCTCTGCAACCTCGCCTCCTTCCCATTTCGCAGCAGCAGCGCCAGAGCCCGGGTTCGATTCCCACAGCTCGTCCCAGGAAAAGAATTCAAGCTCATGAGGAAGCGTGGAGGCACCAGCATCCACGCCCGCCGCCGCCGCCGGCGGAGGCGGGGGCTGTCGAGTGGAGCAGTAATTGTCAATGTTGATGTCGCTATCATCATCAAGAAGATGCAACAGAATGTCGATCATGGCGGCATCGTCGCTGCTCTTCTGTGACTCCACGTCGACCACAAGAGAAGCCGAGTCGGTTTGTTTCGACGAACACATTGTGGAAGAAGTTGCAGAGTCGCAGCAGTATAACAAAAAGCTCCCCTTCAAAGAAGACGAGAACGAGGAACCAGAGGTCTCGGGTTCGATTCCCGGATCTCCGAACGTAACAGAGCATTCTACAGTAATGGGGCGCGGGAGGCTCATTTTCAACTTGCGTTCCTCCAAAATTCTGGATCGTCTCTGTATTTAGAAGAGCCGTGAGCTCGAAAAAAAGAGCGCAGGTCTGCAACTGTTAGGTATGGGGTACAGCGATCGGAATGAATGCGGAGTGGCGCGAGAGGCTGCGGGTGAATGATTGCCAGTTGCTCACCCCGTGCCACTGTGGGGTCCGGAGTGGAGATCGTAATCGCCGGCCGATATTCTGTTTCTCCGTGCGCCCTGACGTGGCACGACCGTATTCACGTTCCGTGTTGCTCTAGATGAGGTGGCGCCTCATGGTTTCGCCACGTCATGCGGGCACATGCAGTGGCGCCTACTTGGGAATCTGTGTGGGCAAAGGAGTGGTTGGGAAAGTGTGGGGCCGTGGGGTCATTTATGATGTACACCTCGGCATTAACCCCACCACCTTTTTGCCTGCACGGTGAGAGTTGTCGAGATTTACGATTTTCTTTTTTCAATATGGTTGATATATATTATATAATTATATGGTTGCCAATTATTTGAATTGAGGGTCTTTTCGTAATTAATGATTGCGTCCATATTTTAAACACCCGCTCAAAATCTCTATTTTTTAAAATTGCAGCCTAACGGGTTGTACGGTGATGGTGACGGTTCATAGCAGGGATGGTTGTAATGACGAGGACAGTTCTACCCTATCACCAAATGGGGGAGAAGTTAAGGACTCTACTTGAGATGCCACAAGTGATGATGAGATGGATGGTGTGCCAAGCAAACTTGGCTAATGGTGCACAAGAAGTTTATATGTTTGGCAGCCTTGGTGATCAACTTGTAGGTGGTAATGACAAGATGGTTGGGATGGTGTAAAAGATGTATCCTAGGAGGATCAAGGATGCTTTTTTGAGTGGAGGAATGGTCGATTTGGAAATGTGATGGATTGTGTATTATTCATGGGAAGGGAATTGTGATGATGATTGTAGTGAAGGTATGTGAATGCTCAACAAAGCAAGGGAATTATCTTTAGGGACTATCCAGTGTTGTGCTAGATGGATGACAACAAGATCTCACACTAAGCAATCAATAATTCAAGTATTGTTTCCTTAGAGGAGGCAATGGTGCGATATTCCTCACTCAAGGATGTCTCCTTGAGTGGAGGAATGGTCAACAAAGTGTTGCGTGATAGGTTTTGGTGGAGGATGACATGATTTGGCAATGTGATGGATTATGTGTTATTCATGCGAAGGGAATTGTGATGATGAGTGTAGTGAAGGCATGTGAATGCCCACAAAGCAAGGGCCATTATCTTCAGGGACTATCAAGTGTTGTGCTAGATGGATGACAACAAGATCTCACGCTAGGCAATCAATAATTCAAGTATTGTTTCCTTAGAGCAGGCAATGGTGCGACATTCCTCACTCAAGGATGTCTTCTTGAGTGGAGGAATGGTCAACAAAGTGTTGCATGATAGGTTTTGGTGGAGGATGACATGATTTGGCAATGTGATGGATTGTGTGTTATTCATGGGAAGGGAATTTTGATGATTAGTGTAGTGAAGGCATGTGAATGCCCAACAAAGGAAAGACATTACTTCAGGGACTATCAAGTGTTGTGCTAGATGGATGACAACAAGATCTCACACTAGACAATCAATAATTCAAGTATCGTTTCCTTGGAACAGGCAATAATGTGACATTGCCTATGGTTAGGTGTTGATGGATAACATCACTTATGGTGAAATGAGCACTTTGATATTCTACATACTCTACAATTATTATTTTAGATTTAATTAAGGAATATGAGTTAGATATTATCTAAATGATACAAGTAATTGATGATCATATCCAACTAATAAATTAATAGTAATGTTCATAAAAACTACATTTTTTAACTACTATAAAATACTTAGTCTAGGTCAATCACAAATGCATGATAAATCATTAGATTTTAAAATCAAAGGTTTAAATGCAATTGTTCATTCTCTTAAAACAAATCAATGAATTTTAGGTTAGTTACTTAATTTATTAATCATACAAAATAAATAATAAAATATTTTTGGGAAATTAATTACTAAATCAATTATTTATCCTTTTCTTATAATTAAAATTATTAATATATTTTATTAATTTCATTTATTATATTATATTTATAATTTTTATCCATATTAATATAATTTATTGATTTTTCGTAATAATATTATAATATTATAAAATTGTTAATTCACATTTACAATATATAATTCACATATTTTAAATGTATATCTCTAAATTCCAAGAATAAAAAATCTTATCTTGCAAAAAATATTAAGGATTATTTCCTTTCAAAGAATTTTTATATTTATTAACTTTTTCATTTAAATAATTTGAATGATATTTATATATTTAAAAATAAAATTCAAAAAATTAATATGAGAAATAAAAATTATAGATGTTATAAATTTAAGAGATTTATAATCTATAATTTTTTTTTTTTTAAATAATGAGAAAAACTATCATAATTCAATTGTCAAACTAGCAAAAAAAACAACCATCATTAATGGTATTGCCAAATTAACTTATCACTATTATTAAAAGAAAACTACACCACTTAAAATTACCTACTTTATCATCTATAACTTACTTATATATACATATTTATTTTTTCTAATAAATAATTAATACATCATAATAAATATACTTCACTTTTAAACCTTTAACAAATAATTAATAATAATAAATAAATATTTAAAATAAGTTTATTCCATATCCTTCTTTCGTGATATGCTTTATCTTTGGAAAGGAAAAGATTAAGGTGTATACCACGTTAATGTTAAAATTAATTTTAATCATTGATTTAACAACAAATCTTCTTCTTTTTATACATAAAAGTTTAGATTTTTATAATAATAAAAACACACTATTTTTCAATTAATAAAAATACTATACATGTAATGAAGATATGAAAAAGACTCAATAAAAAACAATGCAACATTTGAATTTTAAAATTTAATTAATTATATAAAATATTTAAATATTTTTTATTATTTTTTCTAAATTATTATTAAATATCATTAAATTTGTGATGATGATGATGATGGTTAACATCCACCAAGACCAATCTTTGGTTTATCGGACCTAAAGAAAAGAGTTATTTAGTTTGATTTAAGATTTTATTCCTATGCTCAAAAAGCTTGGAGAGAAGCCTCTCGAGCTCACTACAATTTTGACATCTTAGAAGGCTAGGAAGGTTAGTATTGCAACAAAGATTATGAAATTGAGCTCTAATGTGGTTGTACGCAGGGCACTCTAAGAGGAAGTGATTTTCATCCTCGATGTTCATATTCTCACAGAGATGGCAGGTCCTTTCCATCCATGGTGTTTTAGGAATTGTCCAACGACTTGTTTCACTATGGAGCTCATGAGAGTTCGTTCTAATCTTGGCTATATTAATTTTATTCTTTGAGCTAGTTAAAACAGAGAGATACTTTTGATCTTCTAGGGTGGGGTTGATGACCTCCTTATAATATCTTAATTTTATTTTAGCTGCTAGATCTTTCTCACACCACATTTTTTCTTTGAACTTAGAAGTAACAATTTTTTTAATGTTATTAATGTTTTGCAATGCAACATTCTCGCCGATCTCCCAATGGTTTAACCAGGCCCTGGTGTCTTTATACCAACCTCGTTTAAGCCTTAGGTGGTTTTGGCTAGAATTTAAATCTAGCTTAGGAAGTCTATGGTCTCCTATGCTATTGAGCTTGTGCTTATACAACAGAAGCCTAGTCATAGCTAGGCTCTGGATAGGGGAAAGACCCACTTCTATAAGGAGAATAGGATAGGGTGTATTGCTTTTAACTTTAAGGTTATATGTTATAAAACGCTTCTGGATTTGCTCAATATTTCTCCGGGATTCTCTAGAGATGTTGCAACCTCAAACCTCACATCCATATAAGATAACAGGAGTGACTAAAGTTTCAAAGAGGAACTTCTTTCTATCCCACATTACGAGGTTTTTCGTTTTACAATTATTTTCAAGACAAAAATAAGCTTTCCACCCCCCATTAATCCTTTTATGGATGATATAGTTCCAATTGAGCTTGTGATGAATATCAATTCCTAGGTACTTGTAAGAAGACACTTCCTCCAAGTTACTATTGTCATACATAAAATTAGCGTAAGTGTCCCTCTTGGATTTGATAATCATAACTTTTGTTTTGCCAGTGTTAACAGACATATCCATGGTAGAGTAGAAATCCTTAAGAAGTCTAAGTTGCTTATCAAGATCAGATGGGCACCTTGCGAGAAGAAAAATATCGTCAGCATAGAGAAGAAGGATGATGACTATCCCAGCTAAGATCGTGCCAACATATCCTACTTCCTCTAAACAACCTTCTAACTTGTCGATGTAAATGCCAAATAGGGTAGGGGAGAGGGGGCAACCTTGTTTTACTCCGTCATTACACTTAATATCTTTCGACCACCCCTCATTGCTCTTTAACTTGGCAATTACATTCTCGTATAACCTTATAGCAGCCGATCTTAGCTCGAAAGGAACATTTAGCTCTTCTAATCTATTCCATAGGTTGTTTCTAGGAACGTATCGAAAGCCTTTCTAAAGTCCACAAAGCAACAAAAGAGATTGGATTTATCATTGCGACATTCCTCCACAATGATCCTAAGCATAACGAGGTGGTCCATTGTTGAGTACTGCCTTCTAAAACCCACTTGGCCCTTAGCCTACTTACCTTCACTTTCAAGCCAAATGCTCAAATTCTTTTCCAAAATAATACCATATAACTTGGCTAAGAGAGGGTTGATCATAATTGTCCGATAATTAGAGGGGTTATTTGTATCCCCACTTTTAAAAATAGGGATAATGAGGCTTTGAGTCCAAGATTTAGGGAACCCTTGCTTGACCGCTTGGTTGAAAAGATTATGGATGTGGGGGATGAGGAGAAGACCTCCAATTTTTAAGGTTTCCGCTTGGTAACCTTCAATGTCTTTAGCTTTCCCATTTGCCAGGCGTTTAACCCCAAAATCAATGTCTTCTAATGAGAAAACTTCTTTCGTTGTAAGCAGGGTTTCAAAGTTATCCCTGGCATTTGGAGATTCATAAAGCTTTTTAAGATAGGAATTCCAGTCGTGTAAAGCAATTTTATTATTATCTTTAGTTTTCCTAGTTAGAATCTGCCTCCAGAATTTCTTAGGAGCCACCTTAGGAGAATTTCTTAGGAGCCTCCAGAGTTTTGTTAGATTCGTCTTTTATTCTAATTGGTTAAATTTTAATCATATTATTGATATTCTTAAATTTATATTTATATTAATTTGATTAATATTTTCTTAGATCTATTTTAACTTTGGATCTATCAAGTGTGGAAAGAGATCAAATTTCTTAAAGTACAAGTCTCTTTTAAAGTGAAAAGATATTTGATTTTTCCGAGCGCTTGTAGATCTAGAATTAAGATGGGTATAGGCTATTATTATTATTATTATTATTTTGTAAGTTTGACAAGTAAGACATGTCTAGGGGATTGAACTTCCAATCACTTGGATTTACAAAGACTTGCCAACATGTTTTTTTTTGTCAATTTTACTACCGCCAATAAACTAATTATTAAAATCTTTAGCACTTCTAGACTAATTATTATTTATCCACATATGTTGATCAACTAAATAAATCTCTTCATAATAAGTTATGATACTTAACCCAAACATCAATAACACAAGTTTACCACACAAAACTCCAAACACTCTCCAATTATTAATATTTTAATATTAATTTAATTTTTTAACTTATAAAAATTCAAATTTTATTTAACATAATTTCCATTTAACTTAGAAAACATCACACTAACATTTAGATTGAACACATGGGCAAGGTAGGAAGGTCCCACAAAAATTAAAAATGTATTCTTAACTTGTTAGATTTGAATACAATGATAATGACGAGTAAGCTCTTTATAAAAGAAAAGTACTCTTGGGTTGCTGAGTGGCCCTTATTAAACCTAATTTTCCCATGTTATCTAAAAGTCTTTTGCTTTTCTCAAACTTAAAACTTCAATCATGATTTTCCTTGCATTATTGAATTAAAATGCCAACCCTTCTACCTAATACCGTTCATTTCTATTGTACGGCTTAAATGGGACCAGAGTTAGCTCCATGCAGTTATTTGTTCGAATTTGGCCAATGCTTTAGACAAAGTAAGTGATGGGTTGCTCTCAAAAATATTGATGCACATTAGGTTCAATGAAGAAAATCATGGGTTCCTCTCAAAAATATTGATGCACTTTAGGTTCAATGAAGAAAGTCATGGGTTCCTCTCAAAAACACTTTAGGTTTAATGGAGAGGTGTTGTTAGGTTTATGTTGATTTTGGAAAAGAAATAAATTTAATTTTTTTTTCTTTCTTAAAATTTAATAGATCATATTGATTTTAATGGACGGTAATCATTATTATCAAAAATAATAATTTAGATTAAAAATAAATTTGTGTATATATACATCTGTGTAATAATCGTAATATGTTTAATAGTTTATGTCAAAAATAGATCTTTGCATATATATTACTTATTATTAAAAGTATATATATAAGTATAATAATTGTAAGATTAAATTATGATATATAAAAAATAATTTGAATAGATTCAATAATTAAAAATATATATTTTTTATCAATAAATTAAATTTAAATTAAATAATAAAATATATTTATTATTAATTATTGATTAATTTTCTTTCACTTTTAAATATTTTAATATTATTTTAAATTTAATATTTTTTAAATTATATTATTTACTATAAAAAAAATTATTTATTTTTTCAATTAAATAATAATTAATATTATTAATATATTTTTATTTTAAATATTAAATTTCAATTTTACATCATATAACATCAATATTTTTTTTCACATGTTATTTCTCTAACTCTATATTAAGCAATGAAGAAATTGTAAATTCATCATACTAAAGTGAATTATTTTTTTTCCCTTTCAATTACTTGAAATATGCTTACATTATTTTCTTTCTTATTATTATTATTATTTTTATTTTGTTAATATAAATATAACATCATCCCACTTCACTTTAGTGGAACAGTGCAACAATTGTTTGATGTGTAAATTAATTTATATGAAAATGTTTCATGTAATCAAATAGGATATAAATTTATATGTTATTTTTTAAAATTAATAAAACATATATTATAAATTTTTAATTTGATTTTTTTTAATATTTAATTTATAATATTAAGATATTTATAATGTTATTATGTTCAACCTTTTTAAAATATATATAAACCATTATATTCTCCATTTATCATTAATAAAAGAAAAATGATCAAAAAGTAACAAAACGTACAATGACAATGAAGAGGATGTTATTGTGCTTATGGAAATCGACTTAATAAGTTAATTGTGGACAACTAGGATTTAAAATTATGAATTTGGATGGTTGAGATGTTGGGTTTGACAACAGGTGTTACAACTTATGTCATAGGTTCGTATTCTATGGTGGATAACAGGAAAAATAATGGTGCAAATTTCACTCTGTATAGATGTCTTTTTTATCTTGTTAACATTAATTAATTTGGATCTGCAAGATCATCAATTGTATTGTAGTATGGAGTAAATAATGGTGTCAAAGTAACAATTTACATATTTATGAAACTTGATGTGAAATAGTATGATCATCGTAGATCATCATCATTCAGAAGTAAGATGTGAATGTAGTATGGAGTAAATAATGGTGTCAAAGTAACAATTTACATATTTATGAAACTTGATGTGAAATAGTATGATCATCGTAGATCATCATCATTCAGAAGTAAGATGTGAATGATGTCAATGAATTAGATGTGAAAAATTATATATTTAAATAATAATAATAATAAATATTAAAGTTAAACTATTGCAAAAGTATAAAAATAATTGGTCAAAGTTAAATTAATATGAAATCAATGAAAAATTGATGTGTTTTAATTATTGCGGCAAGTATAATAATAAGGATGGTTGCAAGGCAACAAGTCTCTACCTTGAACTTGTTTCAAACACCTAGTTTACCTAGTGCGGCATAAGCAGCAGTACAACCGGTATCCAAGTTAGTTTATTATTATGTTGTAGATGAAGCAGTTATTGATTCGAGTGGTTCATATGTCGATCCAGTGTCAAAAGAAACAATTGGTCCAATAAAATCAAGTAGTAGATTCAGTCTCTCCGGACCAACAATAGCAAATATAGGTGCATATACATATAGAGAGCCAGATCCAAATTGAGACCAGTACCAAAGCCAACAAATCCAGTCGTAGAATAAGCACCACCTGGGTTTGGTATTTCCTTTTATGAGGATTCTTATGGCCGAGAGCGTGATCCATACCTTCTAGATAGATATCCATGAGTAGATCATGTTCTGGATTCATCGGTACAAATAGCATATCCATACCTGGGATAAGCAAAGGTGGCTACAGAAGAAGCAAATACGGACCCAAGGAAAGCAAGGGAGGGAAACACCCAGTCGAACAACTCACAGAATGGTAAGATCGCAAACAAGGGCATTACCCAACTAGATACCTATGCAAACAAGTCGTATTAGTTGTAACAACCCTGTTTAAAAATCTATGTAAAAAAATATAAGACCAAGGTCATGGGACATGTATTCCAAGCTGAATGTTGGGCAAAACATCCCAATGCGGGTGTTCAATTCGGTTTATTATGGCTAAGGAAATTGGCAAAGGCAATGGCAAAGGAATTGAAAAGGTATGAAGCATAAATTGACATTTTTTTTTATGAAAATAATGGAAAATAGGAGAAAAGGAAGGTAAAAGGTCACAGGTTGCATGTAAGGAGGAAAATGAAGGAAAATAATGGAAATGAAGAAAATAGAGGCCTCATTAATAAAAAGGATTTTGAGGATCAATGGGTAGGCTTTTTCTTAGACTTTGGTCAATGTATTTTTAGAGCTCTCATTCTCTCTCTCTCTCTCTCTCTCTCATACTCTTGAGCACTTAGAGTATTCTTGGAGCACTCTTGGAGATTTGGATCAAGAAGGCAGAGGAAGAGCAGGAAAACGCAAGAGGACATCAAGATCAGCATCTACAACAGGTTCTCAGTACAGATATCAAGTTGCATGTATGTTTTCCTCACTATATTTTGCATGTATGGTATTTCATGTGGTTTCTTGATTATGATATGTCATTGGCATGTAGGATTACCTAGATTGACAATGGATTTTCCTAGCCTTTCCATATTCGGGATAGCCATGGTGTTCTGGTTTTATTTTCCATTGATTGTTTTCTAGTTGTTTCTCATGATTCATTTAGTTGTGGATGAGTTATTAGTTCCTGGATCCTTGGTTGGACAAATGTTGTGGAGACATAGGGGGTTGAGTTACTAGTCCTGGAGCCTTGATTGGAAAAATTCTCTGGAGCCCAGAAACAACTGGGGTTGAGTTACTAGTCCTGGAGCCTTTGTTGGAACAAACACTCTAGAGCTTTGGATAGCTTGGGTAGAGACCAATCCGTGATGGTTAGTGATGTATGACAATGAGGTGGAACCACTGGTTAGTGATGTCTGACCATGAGGTGGAATCACTAGTTGAGGGTTGAGGTGGGTTGGCCTCTGGAGCCCTAGTTTGGTTTTGATTGATGTGTTTGATGAGATCCCACATTCATGCTTGGAATATGGCACGGGGGTGATTAGCTAAAGTGAGATTTGGCTTAGCCATGTCTATGGTCAAGTGGAACGTGGAAGTCCCAAACCTAGTTGCATTTTTCTTATGACAATAAGATATATTTTCCTCTTGTATTAATGGATAAATATTCTTGTTATTATGTGGATTCTATGGCTGATGTATCCTTGGGATTTACATTGTTATTATGTTGGTTATAATCATGTATTATGGCAGTGATGATGTATGGCTCTCCTCACGTTTTGATTTGTAAATGAATGAATGATGTATCTATGACTTAATAGATGATATTGCATCTAATGATATAAGGGAATAATTCTCCTTAGTGATTCTTAGATAAGTATGAGACCCCTATGCTTAGATCTGTTGTTTACACCTATATCTTTCATATTTATGACATGTTTCACAAAATTTCAGTCCCAGTTGGGGATGGTCAGGATTAGTCATGGAGTTAGTTTTTGGTTTAGTAGCCTTGTCATCATGTGTTTAATGGAGTATTGAAGTTACAACAAGTTTTGGGTAGTGGCCGAAATTCTGGGCTTGAAAAGTGCCTTAAATTCTGCAGAATCTGGCACAACACTGTTGGAAATAATCCTTGGGCATAGGCATGCAGGCTTGTGCATGCATCCAGAGCCTCCCAGATGCAAGCATGCATGCTTGTGCATGCATCCAGAGGCCTAAGGGTTTAAAAGGTCAGTGGAACCCAAGGGTAGGATGCTTGAATGTTTGGGTTGGCTCTTGGGGGTGTTATTGTTGATGTATAATGTCTGTGTGATGCGTTTCCATAAATTATAATTCCTTAAGGTCACCCATGAGGTTGAATCTCATCATAGTAGCCTCTCGTCACATGTTTACCCCGGTTTTCCAGTTACATAGGTAGAAGTGGGAGGAGGGCATTACAGAGTGGTATTAGAGCATGGTTCAACCCTCAGACTGGATGGGCGGTATGTTGGTCATGCATTCAAGTCGGTTGCATATGTGTCCCTTATGCTTTTAGTCCATGTGCTTGTTTCATTTACATGGTTTTGATCATGGTTGTAGTGATGTCGCCATGTGAAGGTTGATAGTGTTGTTGTGGGATGTGTCGTCATGAGTGTATGGTTGTATATGCATTTGGTATGCATGTTAGTGTCTATATATTGTTATCCATGCATTTTCATGGTGAATATTGTTGTGCATAAGGCCATTGTATGCAATTACTTCATCATGATGATATTGGTATGTTATGGTGCTAATGTATTGGCTAAGATAGAGAAAGAGATGCAGATCATTAAAGTGACATTGCAACAATGGACTTTGTGGTAAGAGCATATCGTCATACAAGTTTGTATGCCTCGCATGTAGGTATGTGACTCATGGTTGTTGTAAGCATTAGGGTTACTTATATGTTTGTCATTATATTATTATTATGGTTACATATGTGATAAATGTTAGTTGATCAGTGTAGTCATATGCATTATGGTTATGTGTATGCCTTTCATTCTATTGATTTTATGGTTACATACATGATAGATGTTAGTTAATTAGCGTGATAATATGTACATATGTTAGTTAGTCAAGCATGGTATTAACTTGATGGTTATGTTATATGTTGTTGATGAGCATGTTATACGTTAACTTGTAGTTAGCTCGATGATTAAGGTTATGGCATCAATATATTTATGTTATATGTATCATGATAATTTGGATTGGCATGTGTGTATGGTTAGGGTTGTGACATTAAGGTATGAGTTAATATGTTGTGATGTTATGCCATACTAATCTAGACTGATTGTGCAGATGTGATTGTTATGCATGAATTACAATTTTTTATGAGTTATGGTGTGAACATGTTAGCTAGTTATTGTTATGGATATCATGACCCTATTTATGTTTGAATTGATATATTGTGGAGTTATATCGTTCCAATCTAGATTGATTGTGAAGAAAAGATAGCGTCCCCTAAGAAACATTAAGTATGAATTTGCTTATGTTGTGTACTTTATGCTTAAATGTTTGATTATGTCATCTATTTGGTGTTGAGTGTTTGATGTTTATTATGTCGTCTAGTTGATTTATTTGACATGGTATGTTTACAATTTGTTGAATGTTAGATTAATTGCATGATATGAGCATGTGGCTATAATATTGCATGAAGTAATGATCTTGTTTTAAGATGATTGTACCAACACACTATGTGTTGACATAACTGATGTGTACTTGAGTATAAGTAGGTGATAGTTGTAGTAGTATGTATTATGACTGATGAGTGTGAATTGATTTCTTACATATAACTAACATTCGGTTGATGTGATAGCACATAATAAATACTTATGGTGCTAATGTGTTGGCTAAGATAGAGAAGGAGATGCAAATCATTAAAGTGACATTGCAACAATGGACTTTGGGGTAAGAGAAGATCGTCATACAAGTTTTTTTTCTTGGCATGCAGGTATGCGACTCATGGTTGTTGTAAGAATTTTGGTTACTTATATGTTTGTCATTCTATTATTATTATAGTTACATATGTCATAAACGTTAGTTGATCAGTGTAGTCATATGCATTATGGTTATGTGTATGTATTTAATTCTATTGATTTTATGGTTACATACATGAAAGATGTTAGTTAATTAGTGTGATCATATGTACATGCATTGGTTAGTCAAGCATGGTATTAACTTGATGGTTTTGTTATATGTTGTTAATGAGCATGTTATATGTTAACTTGTAGTTAGCTCGATGATTATGTTATATGTTGTTGATAAGCATGTTATATGTTGACTTGTTGTTGTTATATGTTATTTAACTTGATGATTAGGGTTATGGCATCAATATATTGATATTATATGTATCATGCTAATTTGGACTGGCATGTGTAGATTTTTAGGGTTATGGCATTCAAGTATGAGTTAATATGTTGTGATATTATGTCATACTAATATAGACTGACTATGAATATGTGATTGTTATTCATGAATTACAATTGTTTATGATTTATGGTGTGAACATGTTAGCTAGGTATTGTTATGGATATCATGACCTTATTTATGTTTGAATTGATATATTGTGAAGTTACATCGTGCTAATCTATATTGATTGTGCAGACAAGATAGCCTCTCGTAAGAAACATTAAGGTATGAGTTTGCTTATGTCATGTGCTTGAAGCTTAAGTGTTTGATTATGTCATCTATTTGGTGTTGAGTGTTTGGTGTCTATTATGTCGTCTAGTTGATTTATCTGACATGGTACGTTTACAACCCATTTGAATGTTAGATTAATTGCATGATATGAGCATGTGGCTATAACATTGCATGAATTAATGATATTGTTTTAAGATGATTCTACTAACATGCTATGTGTTGAGATAGTTGATGTGTACTTGAGTATAAGTAGGTGAAAGTTTTAGTAGTATGTATTATGACTGATGGGTGTATGTTGATTGCTTACATATAACTAACAGCTAGGTGATGTGATAGCTGTTAGGTCCCTATAATACTAGTATAGTCCCTTATTGTTGTTAGTGTAACCCCCTTATTGTTATTATTGTACCCCTGTAACCCCCAAATTTTTATTATTGTACCCTTAAATTATTATTGTTAGGTCGGCTAGGATTACATTGTGGCCCCACTAAGATTACATTGTGGCCCCATGGACTCCTATATATAGAAAGTAGGGTTTGTAATTTGTATCATCTAAGAATTTTTCATTCATGTAATGTATTAGAGGTTTCCCCCTCAAAATGGCTTATTTATAAGGTGTTGATATCTCTTTTCTTCTATTTTTGGAGCTGGTTTCACAACATTTGGTATCAGAGCTTTGGATTCTAGGGTTTCGCTGCCCCAAACAAGTCATCGTGGAATTTTCGCTATAATTTTTGTTCTACGAAGGTTCAAAAGATTAAATTTTTAGAGTGCGAAGCCGAAATCCTAAAGAACATCTTCGAAAAAATTCAGAGCTTGGTTCGCAATATTTTCGGAGTTATGATCTGTGGAAGTTAGGTCTTTTTGCAAGCTCCTAAATTTAACCTAAATAGGCCATCGTGGAATTTTCACTATAACTTTTTTTCTACAATGGTTTAGAAGCTTAAATTTTTAGGGAGCGAAGAAGAACTCCTGAGGAAGAGCTTCACAAAATTTTAGAGCTTGGTTTGCAATATTTTCGGAGATATGGTCTGTGGAAGTTAGGTCTTTTGCAGGCTCCTAAATTTCATCTCAAAGAGGTGATCGTGGGAAAATCTTCATAACTCTCTTTCTGAGCATCGGATTGGAATTATGTAAAAAGTAGCCGCAAGTACACGAACTTTAGTTTTCGCTATATTAATTTTAGAGTCGAAGGAGGAAACAGTGACACGTGACAGGTCGTACAAGTTCACTCTACTGAACTAGTCCATAATTATGTCATCATAGGAGATTGGGCATAACTGTGTCTTCAAGAATCCAAATTAGGTCAGACCTGTGGCATTCGAAAGAAGATTCAGAGGGTTTCTTCAGGGCCAAATTTTAGATATTGAAGATCCAAAATCACAGAGATAAATCAGTTTCAATATCGAGCTCCTCAAAATCAAGAAAAATGTGTGTATTTGTTTTCAAATTGCATGTCTTTTTTGAAAAAACAGTTCTAGGTGATTCCAAAGGCCTATTGAGCATAAATATCAGTATTGGGTTATAAAATGCCTCCTAAAAAGAATTCAACACCCATTAAGCCTTCAGAAGGCTCTGTTGGGGTTCCCATGTTTTGGCCAAGTTGGCAAGACCCAAAGATGAGACAACATAGAACCACTTCAGACCTTAGGATCTAGCCCTCCTAGGTCCAGAGAGGGATCTCTCTATATGAGTCAAAGGATATGTCTTTGAGGCTCGGGTTCAAGATATTAGGCTAGTTATAGGCACAGGGTTTGTTTGTTTGATTATGTTTGGTTGTTGGGAATCAGGAAAGGAAGGTCCAATATAAGACAAGGATGAGCATATAGGAGATTAGGCTAAGATAGATAACTAAGGGAACATCAAGGCCATTGGGCAATGGAGTCAAGAAAGGATTTATTTGTGTTCAATGTGCAAGCTTTCAGTTGGGCTAGTCATCTAGAGCATTTGGATCTTAATGGATGAGGGGTGAAATGGAACATTAAGGACTGAAAATGAAAGGAGGAGAACCATCCAATTTTGTCTATTGATCAGGTCAGAGGTCATTTAACTCCAGACCTGCTTGGACAAAATCAGAGGTGGTACAAGGGATCATAGAAGGCTTAATTGGGATGGAAAGATCCTAGTGAGGCAGAGACAGGGTTCTAGACCTCCCAGTGTTCTCAACTCATCCAACTAAATCCTAACAAGAACATCTAAACATAGATTTCATTAATTCATACATCATAGAGCAGGCAATAACATCCAATACACTGGTTCAATCAATTGAAATCGATATTCAGATACACACATAAGCAGAAAACATAAAAGGCTATGAGAGCAGCAACATAAGGTACCTATCAAGGGTAAATCTTATGCCAAACTTCTGATGCGAGCCAGTAGAAATGGAATGAAATGAAATCAAACACAGAGATAGGAAAACATCACCAGCTGCCTTAGATCAGGATCCAAAGAAATGTGCTTGTCATATTAAAAACAAAACCAATAAGGTACATCATTGCCCACAGCTTGAACATTCAGTCTGAATACATCAAATCTCAGCCTATCTTACAATATTACACAGAGAACTTGTCTCAAGAGGAAAATTCTTGCATTTCTCTGATATCTCATCAACAACTTGACAGTACTTTCCTTCTGTGCTTTATAGCAGAGGATGAACAGAAGGTCGACTGAGGAGGTAGGTGAACATTAAATGTAACATTAAACACCGAAATGAATGGAGAGAAAGAACCCATCCTGTTTAAATCTCTGCATTTATCTCTGGAATGGCTCAGGTGTTCTGACTGCAGTACTGTGTGGTACTTACTGGTAGAATTAACAAAAATACAATAAGAAATAGTGAGGTCTGCCTTGCAGCGAATCAAATGCTCTGGTAGTTTCGGTCTGCTGTTTGGTGGAAATTTCTTCAGGGGCACAATGCATAATAAAAGTTGTATGGGCGCCCTGTCCTTAATGAAGAAAAACATACTGCTGCTGTAGAAAACCCTGGTGGTACGTTTTCCCGTGTATTACACTTCTGGTTGACTTTCAAGGTTTTGAATCTGGTGCTTTTCTTCTCAAACTGCTACCTTGTGGATTCAAATCTTCAGTCCTGAGTACTGAAGACTATAATCATAAGCTGGCCTTTCTGCTGCTTCCATAAATGTTTCGATTCTGTAAGATCTGGGCTTTAATGGCACCGGATGGGTTGCAGATTTTCAAAAACCCGTCCTTTGATGAAATTTATATCTCCGCCACCCTTTTTGACATTTCGCTGGAGTACCAGCTCCCATCTCGGCTCTCTGTCTGCGCAACACGCCATTGAAGAGGTACGTATGCATCATGGCGGTTTTCTGCCTCTTTGAAACCCTGCAACATACACGAACAAGTTAAGGAAATCATGAATGGGGTGGCGGATGATGTGGAGGCGGAGAAAGGTCGTGTAGATGACGATACGAAGAAGAAAATTGTAGAAAGAATGGAGAGACGTGCTCTGGTGGATGGTGGCGGTCTGCAGAGCAAATATACGTGGAAAATGTTAAAAAACGCAAAAGAACATGTTATTTCCTAAATCCACCTTAGGCTGAAGGAAGGCGGGATTCAAGGTAACACCAAACCACGCTCAGCCTGGTAGCTAGCCCTACGAGAATAGGAGAGGGCTCTCTCCGGGTCAATCTCAAGAAAAATGTATCAATAGGCCTTGAGATGACTAAAATGAGTGCTAATTTTAGGCTAGGTATATTAATCAAAGAGTTGGAATGATTTTTAGGGGTTTTGTTGGAAAAAGGGAAAGACAGTTTTGGGCTTGGGGAAGAGGCCAAATTCTTGCAGAGTTCAAGTTGGGGCAGGGAAGGCAATGGCTTTGATGTCTTAGATTCAATGAATGGATAAAAAAGACTGTTGAGGAGCTGAACAGGGAAAGAAGGTGCAAGGATCCTCTTCAAACGGAGGAAAACATATAAAACTAAACAAAATTTTAAGGCAGAGCACCAGCAAACTAATGAATTCTACCTTAGTTACTCATTTGTTTAATTCAGAAGCAAAGAGAAGGGAAATTTCATACATATAAAATTAATGAAACTTACAGATACATGGAGAAAAACATCATCAAAACTCAGAGCCACAAGGATCCCAACAAGTGCTGCAAAACTCTGGTCTTTCTTTTGCCAAAAAGCTGAAATGAATATACAATGAGGTGCCCAACTTTTCCCAAGAGTCCAAGCCTGAAAATGACTCAGAAAATACATAATATAGACCAGCCTAACCCCTTCCCATGCCTCTAGGGGCCGAGCTCCTCCTTCTAGGAGCTGTTTCAACCAATTCTAAATATGGAACTGAAATCTAGGCAGCCAAACAACTTGCCTCTATATGCTAGGAAACTGATCCATTCACTTAATTTTCACTTTTTAGTGAATGAATCCTCTAGAACAAGTAAAAATATGCCAAATTTACATCATAGCCACAAAATTACATCAATATAGATCAATAATTACATCAAGAAGTGAAACTAGTCAAACTGGCCGAATTTCTGAGCTGAAAAGTAAAAATTGGACCAAAATCCTCTATGCGCCACACCAGAAAACTCAATGCTCCGCGCCACTTTGAGCCTATTTTGGGGCACTTCCTGAAGTCCAAATTGAGCTCATGATAGTTCGTTGGAATTTTCTACCTGTCTAATTTCCAACCCAAGTGGAATTTTTCAATTTGGATGTCATTTTCCCTTTCAAAACTTTAATCTCCCAAGACTAGTTCCTGTGTGTGAAAAAGGTGGCAGAAAGGCCATTTTCAAGGTGTTTTTGACCCTTTAGACCACCCAGAACTTGATGAAATCTCTCAGACATTCCTGAGCATGCATAATTTACCATAAAAAACCTAAAAACATCAAGTTTTCCTCCAGAAGATGTCCCAATCATAAGCGCGCGCCAAGTGGCGCGACGCGTCGGGCAGAAAAATCTGTTTTGTGACCAAAAAAATTCAAAATGAAAACATTTTCTCCAAATTTGCTGAAATTTGGAGTGAAGGTCCCCCATCAAGTATCATGCTCATCCAAAGAAGCTTCGGCCAAGATTCGGAGTCGATCATGCGTTTTACGCCTCCTCAGTACCCTCCTGGTGTATGCAGTTCAGTGGTAAAGTCACTGTCTTGTTCATTGGATGTGTCGGTGTCCGTCATGGTGTTGCAATGTGTATTTCAAGTGTATGTTTGGTTCGTTGAAAATGAAAAATGAGACCTTGGTGTCTTTGTCTCCAATCGCCAAAACATGTGTCACATGGGAAGGGACTGTGGTAACTAAGGCAGTGTAGACAGTGGACTGCAACCAAGTGAAATTTGCCCCTTTAAAATTTCTGATTTTGACAATGTAGAGACAATGGGACAGCTACTTGGATGTTTGGGATTTAGGGAATTTTATAAGTGATATAAGGAAAGGGATAATGATAGGGCATGAAAGGATTTGAGGGATAGAGACAAATGGGCATAAGTGATATGAGTGGTTTTATTAGGGAATAGGGAAGGGATGGTATAATGTGAGGGAATAAGGGATTGATAATGATAATAGGATTATAGTGAAGGGAAAGGAATCACAAGTAGGAAATGGAGTACTTTGGCACCAAGATCGGACTTTAAGGCTCAAATTTCAAACCTTATAAGAGCCATTTTAACAAGAGAGAGTAAGGTTTATGTTTTTCAACATTCGAACTCTTACAACTAATCTTCAAACAACTCCAAACACTGACCAAAGGTAATATCAAGATGATTTACACTTACACGGAGCAAATAAGGTGGAGCCAATTTGATTTTTGTGAAGCAAAGGTGAAATTTTTCCTTGTCGGCCCTGTGCGCCGCGCCCCAGCCCAACGCGCCGCGCAGGCTGGATGCGCCGCACCAGTGTAATTTTACACTGCAGAAAATTGTTCTATGCACCGCGCACACCATGTGCGCTGCGCCTTCTCCCAATGCGCCACACAGCCTGCCTTCAGCACAATTCGGCTTCTCACATACTATTTCACTCTTCCACAACTTGTCTTGGCTTTCACTGATGTTTTTGGCATACCAATGGATTGTTCAAACACCACGGATATCTTATATGCCCAATGACTTGATTTTTAATTTCAAATAACTCATTTTGTGATGTTTGAACACTTTGGCACTTTGCAATTCTTATTGTAAACTCTGATTTTCTTATTTCCTTTGAATTTGGAGCTGATGATGAGTCTTTTGGCTATTCTTTGCAGGGATGACTGGCACGTTTAGCAAAGGATGACCAGGGCTGCGCCTGAAGATTTTGACAACTGAAAAACCTTGAAAATATACATGGCAATTTATTACAAAGGACAAAATGACGATTTTCTTCAAAACAGAGTTTTGAAGAAAAGTCACTGATCAAATATTGCGATGATGAAATTCTGCAATGAAAACTTATTTTGAACTTCCCTCATGCGCCTGCTGGGATTATTGGACACTTTGAAGGTTGAATTGACAAACCCTAGACCTAATAACCAAAATGACACTTTGTTGACCAAGAGACCAAAACGGGACTGTAAATGGCTTTAAAACTGATGTTGATGGACTTTGATGAACAACCATGAGCCAGCAGGTACAAGGCATGAGGGGAATGAATGACAAGGCCCGTCCGTCAGATAATGGCATGCCCCTAATGGAATGCAGATGAATGAACTGAATGAGACACCTAAAATGAAATGCAAAAAGAGAAATGATCTCTGACGGAGGGATGTAAAGACCGACTCTAACATTGGCTCCAATGGGGATGGTAGCTCCTAGGAGGTGCCAATAACGGCAGATCTTTGGGGGAGAAGACAGTGCCTTCGTCCATTGGGAAATGGTGTCAAAACACGAAAACTGACATTACACAGACTGACTTTGACTCAAGGCTAAAACTGAAAACCATAATAAAACCAAACATGACTAAAACAAAACTGACAAACTAGAAAGATGCTCACAATTGAGCTTATTCATCAAACCTACTCTAATTTTTCTTTTCACCACCCGATCAAGTGAAATGGAACAGCCAATGCAACCATGTAAGCATCCTGGCTGCTATTTGATTCCTTCCCAAATGCTTTCTGATGCGCAGGAAAAGGGAAGAATCGAAAGGCAACTCCCATGGAAACTCCGAATCAAGTTGACCGCTGATAAACTTGCAAAGCATGAATTGACTGGATGACTTCAAGAATACTGCGAAAGGATCTTCATAAACATAGCTATTGATTTCCATTAACACATTACTACTCTGGTCCAAGTAATCTTCATAGCTGGATATTAAGATTTTTTTCACATCTGTGTTGTCTTTCTTTGGGGGCAGAAGCAGGCTATCAAAAGGATCTTGAATTTCGTGAATAACCAAACTTTGTTACTGATTCCAAACATAATAAAAGTCTCTTTTATCAATCTCCTCATATAGCTGCAAACCTTGATATGGGATTTGT
This sequence comes from Pinus albicaulis, assembly GCA_034641835.2. Lineage (NCBI taxonomy): Eukaryota > Viridiplantae > Streptophyta > Pinopsida > Pinales > Pinaceae > Pinus > Pinus albicaulis. Next base: position 1,160,955,535 of record CM076574.1, read on the forward strand.
AATGAAAAATCTGTTAAACAAGATAATGAAGGCGACTTTTGAATAAGATTATCATCAACATTATTTTCTGGCACATGGTTAACTAATGGAGAAGAACTTGTACAGCAAACATCATCCAACACACAAGCAATAGGATCATCAAAAACTTGAGAAGACTGCTGCAATGTATCCATTGAAACTGTATGACATCTTACTGGCTGTTCATCTTTCTCTTTAGAGAGATTACGAAGATTCTGCTTTATAAACTGAAATGCTTCAAAACAAAAGGGTACATAATCCTCTTGCATCATTAAATCATGTATTCCGGCTTCCACGCCTTCATCTGTAATCTAACCTTCAATTTCATTTGGTGGCTGCAAATCTGATGCTAGGGAGAGTTTTGTATCCAAAATGATTTCATCAATCATTTCCGGGGAAGATTTCACAATAACAACTTGCTCAAGAAGTTTTCTATCTGTCTCATCCTCAACATTAACACTGAGAGATTGTTGATTTCTTACAGGCTGCTCATTTGAAGATTTACTATGCAATTTACCCTTCAAAAACTGGAATGATTCAAAAAAAAATGGTACGAAGTCACCTTGTAGCATTTGATCATGTGTGCCAACTTCCATGTCCTCATCTGCAACTTGAAAATCAATGGCTTTTGGGGACTGCAAATCTGAATATGAGAAATCTTGAACAAGGTTTTCATTGCCCTCAAGATGGTCCAAATCAAGACTTTTTGACAGTTGATTTCTGATTGCATGAAAAGTGTCTCTGATGAGCCGAAACGAATCAAAACAAAAAGGCAAAGATCCTTCACTTACTTCAAAATTTGCTGCACTTTCCTCGTCATGGTCATAGCTGATATGTATCGGTTGATCACTGCACTCGAGCTGCTGAAAGTGAACTTCCTCCTCGCACAAACTAGCTGCTGATTTGTTTGCAAGATTAGCTTCTGTTTGGAGAACATAATCATCATCATACTGATCAAACTAAGGAAAATCATCGGTATACAACACATCATCAAGCATACATGTCATATCAACAACCCTCTCTTCTCCAAAATGATCTATAAAGCAATCACTATGACAACTGGGATTAGAAACAAAATGTTTTGGATCAGCAACTTGTTCTTCTTCAATCAGCGAGCCATGGGTTTGAACATTATACTCATTCCTTGTGGTGTTATTTTGCATCATCTCTTCTACTGCACTTACCAACATGTCAAGCTTTACCTCTAAATATGTCGATTTCTCCGTATCTATGTTTTTCATCTCTTCTTCCTTCAACCTTGCCCTTCAGATCAGCAAATGAGCCTCTACATTTACTGCACTGTTATGTATCTCTACAAGTGTTGCAATATTCCTTTCTCTCAACTGAAACTCCATTTTTGGATCAAAGGCACCCGGGTAGTGCAAGAGAGAAGATCTAAGAGAAGGTCTTATATCAGCTGGCATCGAAAAATAAACTTGGTTAAATCTGGCAGAGAACTGTTGCACTATCTCCCCTCGCAGTCTTTTCAACTGGTTATACTCTTCTATAATCAAGAAAAGGTTCTGTCCGACCACCCACCTGTCGAGGAAAACTTCGACGAACTGCTGGAAATTTGAGATGCTCGCATCAGGCAGGGCTTTGAACCAACTCTTCACTTGGCCTTGCAAAGAAAGAGCAAAAAGCCTAATACTAACATCTTCTTCATCAACTTCAAAAAGATCTAGGAAAGTCTCAACATTCTACACATGTTGCTCAGCGTTGACATTGTTACATTCACCGTCAAATCTTGGTAGATATAGGTCATGATTTTTAGGGAAAGCATGAAGAACAGAAGGTAAAACAAGAGGTTTATACCTATCTGGGACTATACAAGGTGTAGGAGTATATACAAGAGCTACGGGATCAGTTTTGTTTTCTTTAGGCCCATCACTCTGAAGAGAGTCATCATAAGATGTGGAAAAAGTAAGGAGGCCAAGATCAAAGGGAAACTCAGTATTTACACTTTTTGAATAGGTCGAGTGAAGATTTTGATCACCTTTATCATACGACAAATTCTGAAAAACCTTCAAGATAGCTTCAAGAACAGCAAAGAAGTAGTTTACAAGAAAGCAGACTAGATCCTGAACACCATTCCACTTTGGATACCTGAACTTAGTGTATGATCCTTCCATTTTCTCAGAGAAAGAGTTAGTCCTCCAGTGGAGTCTGTACATTGAGTTGGAGTCACCAAGTGAATGATTTTAGACTTCTAATGTCTGATAGTTTTCCACCATCAACCATCAGATCTGAACTTGATACATGTACTGGGGCAATTTACAAGTCAAGTGTCACGTTCACAAGCTAGACCGGAGTTTGACTGAAGCAGCGTTTATCTACTTTCGCTAATGCAAAGAAAAAGCGTTTCAAAGGCTACCTGGCATAACTTCAGGCTCCGTCTGTAGCTTATGAAACAAATAACACCAACAAGCCAACCATTTTCTCCCCAGTATGGTCGCCACTATGTTATTGCCTAAATCCACCTTAGGCTGAAGGAAGGCGGGATTCAGGGTAACACCAAACCACGCTCAGTCTGGTAGCTAGCCCTACCAGAACAGGAGAGGGCTCTCTCCGGGTCAATCTCAGGAAAAATGTATCAATAGGCCTTGAGATGACTGAAATGAGTGTTAATTTTAGGCTAGGTATATTAATCAAAGAGTTGGAATGATTTTTAGGGGTTTTGTTGGAAAAAGGGAAAGACAGTTTTGGGCTTGGGGAAGAGGCCAAATTCTTGCAGAGTTCAAGTTGGGGTAGGGAAGGCAATGAATTTGATGTCTTAGATTCAATGAATGGATAGAAAAGACTGCTGAGGAGCTGAACAGGGCAAGAAGGTGCAAGGATCCTCTTCAAATGGAGGAAAACATATAAAACTAACAAAATTTTAAGGTAGAGCACCAGCAAACTAATGAATTCTACCTTAGTTACTCATTTGTTTAATTCAGAAGCAAAGAGAAGGGAAATGGCATACATATAAAATTAATAAAAATTACAGATACATGGAGAAAAACATCATCAAAACTCAGAGCCACAAGGATCCCAACAAGTGCTGCAAAACTCTGGTCTTTCCTTTGCCAAAAAGCTGAAATGAATATACAATGAGGTGCCCAACTTTTCCCAAGAGTCCAACCCTGAAAATGACTCTAAAAATACATAATATAGACCAGCCTAACCCCTTCCCATGCATCTAGGGGTCGAGCTCCTCCTTCTAGGATCTGTTTCAACCAATTCTAAACATGGAACTAAAATCTAGGCAGCCAAACAACTTGCCTCTATATGCTAGGAAACTGATCCATTCACTTAATTTTCACTTTTTAGTGAATGAATCCTCTAGAACAAGTAAATATGAGCCAAAATTACATCATAGCCACAAAATTACTTCACGATAGATCAATAATTACATCAAGAAGTGAAACTAGTCAAACTGGCCGAATTTCTGAGCTGAAAAGTAAAAATTGGACCAAAATCATCTATGCGTCGCGCCAGAAAACTCAATGCGCCGTGCCATTTTGAGCCTATTTTTGGGGCACTTCCTGAAGTCCAAATTGAGCTCATGATAGCTTGTTGGAAAGCTCTGCCTGTCTACTTTCCAACCCCAGTGGAATTTTTCAATTTGGATTTCATTTTCCCTTTAAAAATTTTAATCTCCCAAGATTGGTTCCTGTGTGTGAAAAAGGTGGCAAAAAGGCCATTTTCAAGGTGTTTTTGACCCTTTAGACCACCCAGAACTTGATGAAATCTCTCAGCCATTCTTGAGCATGCATAATTTACCATAAAAAACCTAAAAACATCAATTTTTCCTCCAGAAGATGTCCCAATCATAAGCGTGTGCCAAGTGGCGCGACGCGTCGGGCGGAAAAATCTGTTTTGTGACCAAAAAAATTCAAAATGACAAAATTTTCTCCAAATTTGCTTAAATTTGGAGTGAAGGTCCCCCATCAAGTATCATGCTCAGCCAAAGAAGCTTCGGCCAAGATTCAGAGTTGATCATGCGTTTTGCGCCTCCTCAGTACCCTCCTGGTGTATGCAGTTCAGTGGTAAAGTCTGATGTCTTGTTCATTGGATGTGTCGGTGTCCGTCATGGTGTTGCAATGTGTATGTCAAGTGTATGTTTGGTTCGTTGAAAATGAAAAATGAGACCTTGGTGTCTTTTTCTCCAATCGCCAAAACATGTGTCACATGGGAAGGGAGTGTGGTAACTAAGGCAGTGTAGACAATGGACTGCAACCAAGTGAAATTTGCCCCTTTAAAACTTCTGATTTTGACAATGTAGAGACAATGGGACAACTACTTGGATGTTTGGGATTTAGAGAATTTTATAAGTGATATAAGGAAAGGGATAATGATAGGGCATGAAAGGATTTGAGGGATAGAGACAAATGGGCATAAGTGATATGAGTGGTTTTATTAGGGAATAGGGAAGGGATGGTATAATGTGAGGGAATAAGGGATTGATAATGATAATAGGATTATAGTGAAGGGAAAGGAATCACAAGTAGGAAATGGAGTACTTTGGCACCAAGATCGAACTTTAAGACTCAAATTGCAAACCCTATAAGAGTCATTTTAACAAGAGAGAGTAGGGTTTATGTTTTTCAACATTCAAAATCTTACAACCAATCTTCAAACAACTCCAAACACTGACCAAAGGTAATATCAAGATGATTTACACTTACACGGAGCAAATAAGGTGGAGCCAATTTCACTTTTGTGAAGAAAAGGTGAAATTTTTCCTTGTCGGCCCTGTGTGCCGTGCCCCAACCCAACGCGCCACGCAGGCTGGATGCGCCACGCTAGTGAAATTTTACACTGCAGAAAATTGTTCTATGCACCGCGCACGCCATGTGCGCCGCGCCTTCTCCCAATGCGCCGCGCAGCCTGCCTTAAGCACAATTCGGCTTCTCACATACTATTTCACTCTTCCACAACTTGTCTTGGCTTTCACTGATGTTTTTGGCATACCAATGGATTGTTCAAACACCACGGATATCTTATATGCCCAATGACTTAATTTTTAATTTCAAATAACTCATTTTGTGATGTTTGAACACTTTGGCACTTTGCAATTCTTAATGTAAACTCTGATTTTCTTGTTTCCTTTGAATTTGGAGCTGATGATGAGTCTTTTGGCTATTCTTTGCAGGGATGACTGGCACATTTGGCAAAGGATGACCAGGGCTGCGCCTGAAGATTTTGACAACTGAAAAACCTTGAAAATATACATGGAAATTTATTACAAAGGACAAAATGACGATTTTCTTCAAAACAAAGTTTTGAAGAAAAGTCATGGATCAAAGATTGCGATGATGAGATTCTACAATGAAAACTTATTCTGAACTTCCCTCATGCGCCTGCTGGGATTATTGGACACTTTGCAGACTGAATTGACAAACCCTAGACCTAATAACAAAAATGACACTTTGTTGACCAAGAGACCAAAACGGGACTGTAAATGGATTTAAAACTGATGTTGATGGACTTTGATGAACAACCATGAGCCAGCAGGTACAAGGCATGAGGGGAATGAATGACAAGGCCCGTCCGTCAGATAATGGCATGCCCCTAATGGAATGCAGATGAATGAACTGAATGAGACACCTAAAATGAAATGCAAAAAGAGAAATGATCTCTGACGGAGGGATGTAAAGACCGACTCTAACAGAACCAATATATGCAATGGAATGGGAGACTGTACGGAGGGTGCACGTGGAGATGATGTGGCAGAACCGGGCAATGGTGGAAAAGTCAGCGGCGGGTGAACAAATCGGGACCGTTGATCGTGGTGGGATCAACGACGGAGGACGACGGATGGAGGGCCATGGCATGAGCTATCGTGTGCGCAATTACATTAAACTTCGTGCATCTTGGATGAGAGATAACCGTCGGATGACCTACTCCAGATCGGACGTTCTATGGCAATTTCGCTGGGCATCCATGTCCGGACAATAATGCGCAATGGATGGAGTTAACGGGTGGGGACGACGGTTTGGAAATCGTACACAAGGACACGCGGCACGCGATGAGTGGAATCGCTGGGCGTTGGAGAGAAACCACCTACCGTGCATGGGCAGTGCGAAAGAAACTGCCAGGTTTTGTTGATAGTGCATAGCGGGGTCCACAGGCGGGAGAATCTGAACTGTCGATCATTGTTTTAAACAGACGACGATCGCCCTGCAAGGGGAATGAATGGGGAAAACACGGAGGGCTGCGGGGCCACGATCACCGTCCGATTCAACCAGATCGACGGCTGACATTGCGCCCGATGAACAACAATGGTAAGCGCCTTTTGAATTTCGTGGGTGGTTTCAGCACGGAATCACATGGAGGAAAAGGCGCAGGGCTATCGGGAGAGGGGCTAGGCCTGATATAAGGTTCAGAGTGGGTTTTAAAGCCTTTTTAATGCATTTTGAAGCCTTATAAGGGTAACGATAGGAAGATAAAAAGAGAATCAGGCTAAACCAGAGACATGGGTAGAGTTTGAAGGGGATTTTTGGGGATTTTATAGGATTGACAAGAGAAATGAAGGGAACAAGGGGACTTTGACAAAGGGGGTTAGGGATTAAAATGAGGGAATTTGCAGGGATATAAGGGGGAAAACAGGCCCTTTGAGAAATGGATCAGCAGGGGGAAACTGTTTTAGGCATAACACCTAGAGACTTCAAGGAGGATGGGTTTTCAGGAGAAAGGCATTCCTTGAAGGCTCCAAAACAATCTAGCCCCCAGCTTGCTTGTCAAGAATTTCATAGGGGGGCTAACAGTGGCTCCACATGGGGATGGATTCTTCTTGAAGGAGTCAAGAAACCAGAAATAATCTTTGGAGTAGGCCAGATGCCTGCTGCTCGGCACATCCCTTTCTTTCTTCAATTTTCAGCTGCCACAATATGTTAGATACACAAATCAGCAGAAACATTTTCCCAACCAATCTACCTACCCAACTACAATCCTAGCATTTTTTTCTTTTAGGGTGCATTTGAGCTAGCAGACCCTTTACATCACTTATTTTTGAAACAGAAAACAAACCTATTCTAAATCTACCCTTATTGCTCCATGAGACCCGATTAGATAGTTGGCCTCATATGCTTCTCTATCTAATCTAACATCTGTTGGGATTAAAATGTCTAACAGATTTCTTCTCCTACATTCTAAGACAGGAAATTGAAAAACAGCCAAGCCAGGATTAGACTGTCTGACTGGCTGTGGATCCAAGGCATAAAAATAGTTGCATATGGACGAAATTTTGCAGAAAACAAAACTGTGAAGGCTTTAAATATGAAAATTGCAGTATCCTTCTTCTCTTTGTGACTCAAGTTTTGAGCTTGTTAGAGTCACTTCCTTTGCATTCTAGCTCTCGTTTTAGGCATGTTAGAGTTGATTCTTCTTCCTCCTTTGCTGGTCCAGGTTTTGAGCGTGTTAGGATCAACTTCTTTCTCTCTATTTGTTGAAACATTTTTCTCTGTTTTCTTGAAAGTAGAATTGCAATGGTATGTACAATGGAGATGGACACTGAAAACCGGAAATCAACAGAAGTAGTGTTTGAGCATCCTGCCATTGACAGGACCCCCAAATAGCTCTGTACCACCAAGCTCTTGTAGAAAAAACACATTGGGACCCACAGTGGCCTGGATAATATATGGACCTTGCCACAAACTATCAAACTTGCCATGTTTACCTTTGTCCTCTCTCCTTGAATCCCATTTCAGAACCTTGTCACCAATTTTGAAATCAGTAGCTTTGGTTCTCTTGTCAAACAACTTCTTTATGTTTTCCTGAACTCTGATAGCTCTGTTATATACCTCCTCCCTTGTTTGCTGAAGATGGATGGTTTGATTTATTCTCCTCATCATGCTGTCTTCCTCTATCTGCAACTCTTGGACAAGCTTGATCACTGGTATTCCAAGGCTGGTAGGAAATATTGCTTCCGTCCCATAGACTAGCTGGAATGGTGACATGCCAATGGATTTATTTGTAGTAAGCCTGTCAGCCCACAAGGCATGTACCAGCTTGTTGTGCCAAGATTTTTTGTTTTCCTCTAATAGCTTTTTGATGATTGCCACTAGGCTCTTATTTGATGATTCAGCTAAGCCATTACCTTGAGGGTAATAGGCAGTTGAATGAATGAGTGTTACTCCATACCTGTGACAAAAATCGACCATTTTCTTGGATCCAAAAGCAGCAACATTATCAGTGATTATTTTCCTTGGGCAGCCAAACCGAGAGAGAATATGACCTTCTAGGAACCTAATGATGACTGAATCTGTGGCATTCCTAGTAAGTATGGCCTCTATCCACTTAGTAAAGTAGTCTGTGGCTGTGAGGATCCATTTGTGTTGTGCAGAAGAAGCAGGATGAATTTCCCCTATAAAATCTAGGCCCCATTGCATAAAAGGTCCTTCAACAGTAATAGGCTGTAGGGGAAGGGGGAGAAGTTTTCTTTTGCCTTCAAAGATTTGGCATTTATGACAGGCAGTTACCATTTTATGGACATCATTAAACAGTGTAGGCCAATAATAACCAGCCCTGAGTATCTTATTTGTTGTGGCTTTCCAACTCAGGTGGCCTCCACATTCTCCAGCATGAAACTCTTGTTTAACGTTTTCAGCTTCAATTTCAGACAAACATTTCAGTAATAGGCCATTTGGATTCTTCCAATATAAGTTTTCATTCAGGATGCAGTAATTTCTGGCCTTGAGTTTTTTGAATCTGGCCTTAGTTTTTGACAGTTCCGGAGGGGCATTGAGATTAGTGAGCACATAAAGGGTATCGGAATACCAAAGAGAGTTCTGAAGCTTCTCCTCAACAATTGGGTGGGGCAATCCTTCCTGCTCATCTAAGGAATTTACCATGTTAATGTCAAGGGCCTGCAGGTTAGATTCAGCCATTAATTGGGCTAGGCCTTGACCTTTGATTAGTTTGGTGGGCTTTATCTCGAGGTCATATTCTAAGATAGTAGCAATCCATTTGCCCCTTTTCCCATCAGGGTCTTGGGACAAGATATCTTTGACCACTATATTTGGCACATAAGCAATGGTGTGAGAATGCAGAATGTACACCCTAAAGTCTTTCAAGGCCTTAACCAGAGCGTAGGCCTATTTTTCCATAATGTTGAACTTCAAGGGTGCATCCCTCAAGGCTTTGCTGAAAAAGGCAATAGGCTGTTCATTACCCTCAGAATTTTTCTGTAGCAAAAATGCAGCCACTGTATGCTCGGAGGCAAATGAAAAGATCAGAAAATATTTTGAGAAATCAGGGCTAATCAGAACAGGAGCTTGTGTGAGTGCAAGTTTTACTGACTCAAAAGATTTCTTGCCTTCAATAGTCCATTTAACTCCTACACCTTTCTTCAGCATGTTAGTCATATTTCTAAGGTGTTCCGCTAGGTTGGGAATAAATCTCCTAAGGAAGTTGATTTTCCCAATGAAGGACTGTAACTCCTTGATGTTTCTTGGGTGTGTGATTTGTAGTATTCCCTCAACTCTCTGTGGGTCTATCTTGATTCCTTTCTTAGATATAATGTGGCCTAGAAGTTTACCTTCTTGCAGCCCAAATACAGTTTTCTTAGGATTCAGTGACAGAACATACCTTCTACACTTTTCAAAAACTTTCCTCAGATGCTTCAGGTGTTCTTCTTCAGTTTTGGAAAAGACAGTCAAGCCATCCAAGTAGATAACTATGAAGTGTCCCATCTCCTCTGAGAAAGCTATATCCATCGCTCTCTGGAAGGTGGCGCCAGCGTTCATCAGTCCAAAGGGCATTTTTACATACATGAAGGTGCCCCATGGAGTGGTAAATGCTATTTTGAGTTGATCCTCTAGGAGTACTAAGACCTGATTGTACTCGGAAAAACCATCAAGCAGGGAGATTCTCTTAGAGCCCACTACCTTCTGTAAGATATGTTCCATTCTAGGCAAGGGGTAGTTGTACTTTAATGAGGCTCTATTAAGATTTCGAAAATCTATACACAATCTGATCTCCCCTGTTTTCTTTCTCACAGCCACTAGATTTGATACCCAATCAGAAAACCTCACAGGGACTATTATGCTTGCATCATACATTTTCTTAATCTCCTTTTCAACTGCAGGCAATTGTTTTGGATTGATTCTGTGGAGTTTTTGTCTGAAAGGCTTCTGATTTTCCTTCAAGGGTATCTTGTGTTGTATGATGTTGGTGTCATAGGCCTTTAAGTCTTCATAGCTCCATGCAAACACATCAATGAATTCCTTAAACAGGTCAATGTATTCCTTCTTCATGTCTGCAGGCATAGACTTAGCCAGTTTAATCATTTTGGGCTTATCTTCAGTGCCGATGTTTCATTCTTCTACGTCTGAATCTGCATGTTCTAAAGTGGGCTTTTTTGCTACATCATCGAAGTCAAATAGGTCCTCTAAGGGTGCCAGGCCTCTGGGTAGATTCTTTTCTTTGGCCAGCAACACCTCTATCTCTTCGTTATCTGCGTTTTCACATTTTTCGGTTGGATTTCCAGTTTCTAGGGAAAAAGTGCTTATTTCTATGTTACAAGGTGGGGTTTCTTCATCAGAGGGTTCTTCACTCAGGAAACTGTCCTCAGATTTAGAGTCTAAATTATAAAATTCAAACTCATTTATGCCTGTCACGAAATCCTCGATCTGTTTATCTCCTTCAAAGACCTGCCAATATTTTCCATTGTCTGGCATTGCAGGTCTGAATGATGATTTGTTGGTCGGCTGGAGTCTTAGGATATGAACTAGCCAGGCAAGCCAATCCATTTGCAATGACATTTTGACCCCTAGGGACAAACACCAGCTCATATTCCATAAATGTTTTCAGTATATCCATGGCATCATTCCTGTATGCCCTGAGCCTGGGGTGTTTTGCTGAATACTCACCGTTTACTTGTTTTATGACCAACTCTGAGTCTCCTCGCACAACTATCCTATGGGCTCCTAATTTTTTCAACAGATTCAGGCCAAGGATAAGAGATTCGTATTCTGCAATATTATTTGTACATTTGAAATGCAGATTTACAACGTGGCTCTCCGCATAGTCACTCTCTGTATTACGTACCCACACCCCTGCTCCAGCAGCTTTCCTAGTACAGGATCCATCGAAATTCATTTCCCACAGGGGTTCGCCATTATGTTGCACTATGGGTTCTCCACTAGGATGTGGATCGCTTTGTTCTTCATGAAATGTAAGAGGTTTAGGGGTCTGGTTAGATGGCTGCTTACGTTCTGTTTCTGTTTTTGGTTCACTCAGAGTTTCATTTTCAGTACCTTGCCCATGGTTTTCTTCATCGTATTCTTCTAGGGTAGCCATTATGTTAAGGTCCATGGGCTCTATGTTATTGTTTGTATTTCTGTTTTCTGATGCTGGCTCTCCCAAGGATGGGTCATTATAAAGAATGAAAGAATCCAGGTCTGTGTGTACAGAGTATAATGGTGAATTTTCAGGTTTCTCGGGGCTACTAACTAGGAATTTCATCTGGGACTCTCTATACAGTCTTCTAAGTTGGCCAAATGTAGGGATAGTGGCATATGAGCCATCCATCTGCATTGTTCCTTGCAGCTTGGCTCCCCATGATCTAGATAATAACATGCCATACTTGGGTGGCACATCTGCCACCACAACATCCATGATCGTACACTTAGCAGGAATCTGGGTGAGGCTTACACACAAGTATTTGATCAGGCCAAGACACTTTACTCTGCTAGAGTCAAATGAATATAGGTCTTTGTAAGGCCGGGTTATCTCTAGGCCTAATTTATCCATCACTACCTTAGGCATTAGATTGTGTGATGCTCCAGAGTCATGCATGGCATTATGAAGGATCTTGTCATGAATGTTGAGACTGACATAGAAAGGTGGAACTACCCCCTCCTGAAACTTTCCCTCGATCTTTGGACCAAACAGGAGGGCAGGTTGGTCATCATTCAGATTTACAGTATCGTTGTTTTCTCCTAGATTTAATGCTTTCAAAATTTGGCCTTTATATACATCCTGAGCGGCCAGCTCAGAGAGCGGGACAGAGATTTTAATTTTTGCAATCTCACTTTCCAAATTGAAAGTGGACTGACTCTTGGAAATGCTCGACTCTGTTTTATTAGCCACCTTGGTGACCGAATCAGTTTGTAATTTCTTATTATGTACAGGGTTAGGAACAATTGTATCAGGAGTACTAACTGAAGTGCTAGTACTGCTAGCTGGCTCACCTTGTTTTTCATTCTTCTGGTTGTCTTTTTATTTGTTTTTCCTAGAACCTTCAGCTGCTGGTTTGCTATTTACCGCAGATGCCTTAGAAGCTTTATCAGGTGTATTCTTGATGGTAACCTCAGGAGTCTCAGTTTTGGAATTTTCTTGGTTCCTTTTTCTCCTAAGATCATATTGCTCTCTGACCTGCATCATGGCATTTTCAAATCCTAATCTGTAATCTTCAGCTTCTAACCATTCCTCATCCCAATAAGAAGGTGAGGGCTGGTCTTCCTCTGAGTCACAGTCATGGATTGAGTTCTCTGTTTCGAACATGTTTATTGTATTCCCTTCAGGCTCTTCTATGATTCCCTCATATTCATCAAGAAATTTTTGGAATGGGGGAATAACTTGTTGATCTGATTCTTTTTGTCTGTTGGGAATGTTGTTGTTTCTTCTAAAGGTTTGGTTCTGATTTTGGTTCTGGTTTTTGTTCTGATTGCTAACTGTGACAACCATTTTTTCTATCATTTGTTGCAGCTTATCCAAATTTTTAGATAATCTATCATAATTTGGGTTTGAAGTGGAAGCTACAGTGTCATCTCTATATGTTACCCTCTTCTCAGATCTCAGTCTTGCTCTTTTCTCAATCAGGTTTGCCTCTATGTTCATTGCTCCTTTCTGCATGTCCTCCAATGTGGTGTACTCTTTATCTCTAAGCTCATAGGCCATGTCAGCATCAAACCCATCAGGGTATTTTGCTAGGGCCATACCTTGTGGAGGTTTCATATGTGGAGGAAGAGCATTGTAAATGCTGTTGAATCTAGTGGTGTAATCATGGACACTCTCTCCTGCATTTCTTTTGAGGCTCATGTATTCAGCTAGGAGTTGGCGAGGATTTTCCCTAGCCTCCCATTTGTTGATGAAAGCCTGATATAATGCAGGGAGGTCTTGGATACTACCAAGAGGTAATATTTTAAACCATTTCTTTACATCACCCCCTAAGCTTTGGGCAAAGATTCTCATTTTGATCGTTTCATCATCAATTTCCATGTAGTCAAAGGAATCCTCCATATTATCTACATGTTGCTAAGCTGTGATGGAATCTTTAGCAGTGAAGTGAGGGATTTTTGTTTGATAATCATTGGGTAAGGGTAACAATGGTTGAGGTAAAACCAGAGGTGCATACCAGGCTGCCATGATAATGTTCTGATGGGGTACAGGGTTAACTTGAGCAGCTGGTATGTGGATGACAGGAATACTAGGACCAGCAGAAGTTTGTTGAGCAGATCTAGGGTGGGAGAGCCCCAAGTTTTGAATGAAGTGGATATCAGGTGGTGTAGATGTAGGGGTTCTTCGGTCCCTAGTGTGCTGACCACTATCAGATGGTGGACTGTGAAGCTCAAGGTCTTGCTGGTCTAAATGATTGAATGACCTAGCTCTAGGTAAACTGTTTGGTAGGTCTAGGTCAAGATGAAGGCGTGATAGAGCTGTAAGGTCTTCTGGTGCAGAATTAGCTCTATGAATGTGACTAGAAATAGTTGGTCCTTTAGGTGCAGGAGATCCTTTGAGAATGCTCTCAGGGTTATCAACTATTTCAGGTGGATTCGGATTAGGGAAAGCTCTTGTGTGAATGGTCCTAAAAGCCAGGATGCTCTTTCCTAGCCAAGCAACTTAACCCTACTTGCTACTTCTACTGTGGTTGATGTTGTTATGAAGGCAGGTCTCCCAGTGGAGTCTTATGTGAAACCAAGATAACCAACAGGCCTACTGATCACCAGTGGAGTCTTAGATCTTTTAGGAGCTATGGAGTCGCCAGGTGGAAGTTTTAAGATATATCTAAGGGGTCACACTGTCCACCACAGTGCTCAGTCACTATCACCTTTCAAGGATAACCTCAGAACACAAAAAACTCTAACCAGAGATCGAATGGGAGGGCATTTACCAGATATGTCACCTCCAAAGGAGGATGAGATCCAGAGGCTACCTGGCCCTGTCCAGGCTCTGTCTGAGAGTATGATGAATGCTCAACAATGGAGGTCGATTCCAGAAAGGAGAAACTTATTGTCAACCTCACCAGAGATTCTGGGTCTCTGAGTCTTTAAAAACGTTTAAGGTGAAATGCACTCAGGTCCCCAGCGGAGTCGCCATTATGTTGGGGTTCCCATGTTTTGGCCAGGTTGGCAAGACCAAAAGATGAGACAACATAGAACCACTTCAGACCTTAGGATCTAGCCCTTCTAGGTCCAGAGAGGGATCTCTCTATATGAGTCAAAGGATATGTCTTTGAGGCTCAGGTTCAAGATATTAGGCTAGTTATAAGCATAGGGTTTGTTTGTTTGATTATGTTTGGTTGTTGGGAATCGGGAAAGGAAGGTCCAATATAAGACAAGGATGAGCATAGAGGAGATTAGGCTAAGACAGATAACTCAGGGAACATCAAGGCCATTGGGCAATGGAGTCAAGAAAGGATTTACTTGTGTTCAATGTGAAAGCTTTCAGTTGGGCTAGTCATATAGAGCATTTGGATCTTAATGGATGATGGGTGAAATGGAACATTAAGGACTAAAAATGAAAGGAGGAGAACCATCTAATTTTGTCTATAGATCAAGTCAGAGGTCATTTAACTCTAGGCCTGCTTGGACAAAATCAGAGGTGGTACAAGGGATCTTAGAAGGCTTAATTGAGATGGAAAGATCCTAGTGAGGCAGAGACAGGTTTCTAGACCTCCCAGTGTTCTCAACTCATCCAAATAAATCCTAACAAGAACATCTAAACATAGATTTCATTAATTCATACATCAGAGAGCAGGCAATAACATCCACTACACTGGTTAAATCAATTGAAATCGATATTCAGATACACACATAAGCAGAAAACATAAAAGGTTGGGAGAGCAGCAACATAAGGTACCTATCAAGGGTAAATCTTATGCCAAACTTCTGATGCGAGCCAGTAGAAATGGAATGAAATGAAATCAAACAAAGAGATAGGAAAACATCACCAACTACCTTAGATCAGGATCCAAAGAAATGTGCTTGTCATATTAAAAACAACACCAATCAGGTACATCATTGCGCACAACTTGAACATTCAGTATGAATACATCAAATCTCAGCCTATCTTACAATATTACATAGAGAACTTGTCTCAAGAGGAAAATTCTTGCATTTCTCTGATATCTCATCAACAACTTGACAATACTTTCCTTCTGTGCTTTATAGCAGAGGATGAACAGAAGGTCGACTGAGGAGGTAGGTGAATATTAAATGTAACATTAAACACCGAAATGAATGGAGAGCCAGAACCCATACTGTTTAAATCTCTGCATTTATCTGTGGTATGGCTTAGGTGTTATGACTGCAGTACTGTGTGGTACTTACTGGTAGAATTAACAAAAATACAATAAGAAACAGTGAGGTCTGCCTTGTTGCGAATCAAATGCTCTGGTAGTTCCGGTCTGCTGTCTGGTGGAAATTTCTTCAGGGGCACGGTGCATAATAAAAGCTGTATGGGCGCCCTGTCCTTAATGAAGAAAAACATACTGCTGCTGTAGAAAACCTTGGTGGTACGTTTTCCCGTGTATTACACTTCTGGTTGACTTTCGGGGTTTTGAATTTGGTGCTTTGCTTCTCAAACTGCTGCCTTGTGGATTCAAATCTTCAGTCCTGAGTACTGAAGACTATAATCATAAGCTGGCCTTTCTGCTGCTTCCATAAATGTTTCGATTCTGCAAGATCTGGGCTTTAATGGCACCGGATGGGTTGCAAATTTTCAAAAACCCGTCCTTTGATGAAATTTATATCTCCGCCACCCTTTTTGACATTTCCCTGGAGTACCAGCTCCCATCTCGGCTCTCTGTCTGCGCAACATGCCATTGAAGAGGTACGTATGCATCATGGCAGTTTTCTGCCTCTTTGAAACCATGCAACATACATGAACAAGTTACGGATGATGTGGAGGCGGAGAAAGGTCGTGTAGATGACGATACGGAGGAGAAAATTGTAGAAAGAATGGAGAGACGTGCTCTGGTGGATGGTGGTGGTCTGCAGAGAAAATATACGTGGAAAAAGTTAAAAAATGCGAAAGAACCAATATATGCAATGGAATGGGAGACTGTACGGAGGGTGCACGTGGAGATGACGTGGCGGAACCGGGCGATGGTGGAAAAGTCAGCGGCGGGTGAACAAATCAGGACCGTTGATTGTGGCATGATCAACGGCGGAGGACGACGGATGGAGGGCCATGGCATGAGCTATCATGTGCACAATTACATTAAACTTCGTGCATCTTGGATGAGAGATAACCGTCGGATGGCCTGCTCCAGATCGGACGGTCTACGGCAATTTCTCTAGGCATTCGTGTCCAGACAATAACGTGCGATGGATGGAGTTAACGGGCGAGGACGGTGGTTTGGAAATCGTACACAAGGACACACGGCGCGCGATGAGTGGAATCGTTGGGCGTTGGAGAGAAATCTCCTACCATACATGGGCGGTGCGAAAGAAACCACCAGGTTTTGTTAATAGTGCGTAGCGGGGTCCACAGGCGGGAGAATCTGAACCGTCAATCATCGTTTTAAACGGACGACGATCGCCCTACAAGGGGAATGAATGGGGAAAACACGGAGGGCTTCGGGGCCACGATCAGCGTCCGATTCAACCAGATCGACGATTGACATTGCGCCCGATGAACAAAAATGGTAAGCGCCTTTTGAATTTCGCGGGTGGTTTCAGCACGGGATCACATGGAGGAAAAGGCGCAGGGATATCGGGAGAGGGGCTAGGCCTGATATAAGGTTCAGAGTGGTTTTTAAAGCCTTTTTAATGCATTTTGAAGCCTTATAAGGGTAACGATAGGAAGATAAAAATCGAATCAGGCTAAACCAGGGAGATGGGTAGAGTTTGAAGGGGATTTTTGGGGATTTTATAGGATCGACAGGAGAAATGAAGGGAACTATTTGGTCAATTTAGTGTGTCCTAAATTGCTACATTAATTTTTCAATCCAGATTCAGAGCCGATTGTATGTGGCGCACTATATGTGCAAGATAACCTATTTCTTACTTTTTGTCGTTTTTGGTTTTTTTTTTTATCTTGTTTGGTTTCCTAATGTGAGATGGAAATTCTAAAAGACAAGTATGGTTATGATTGTTCAAGGCAATGATGTCCTTTATAATGATTTACCAAACTTCAAACTTCAAAAGGATTTTGAAACATACAATGACAAAATTAAAAGGAAATGAAAATGTGCCACTATTCTAGTTAATCAAACAGTGAACTATTGATCATGAAAACTATTATCCTTGCTGCTGTCTAAACACAAAAGAAACTATACTCAAAGAAAATATTGCAAGTAAAGTAAAACTAAAATCAAATTACATCAACTCATATTCTGACCCCTCACCATTAGTCTCGCTATGGCTTTCGGAGGTAGTCATAAACAACTTGAGCAATCTGATATCTAATTTGCAGAAAAATAAACTAATATCAAATTACACACTCATACTTCAATCCCTCACCATTAGTCTCGCTATGGCTTTCGGAGGTAACTGAAAATGACATGAACAATTTAATATCTAACTTACAGAAAAGTAAACTAATATCAAACTACACACTCATACTTCAATCCCTCACCATTAGTCGCGCTATGGCTTTCGGAGGTAACTGAAAATGACATGAGCAATTTAATATCTAATCTAACTACTAAAGCAAATGTGCAAGACTGAAATAAACAAAACAGTGCTGGAATTAAACAAAAACTAAGAAAAGTAAATTAGCAGAAGGACAATATTGATTCCATGTCATTAGTCATTATAAAAAGATGTGCAAATGCCCGGGCTGCCTATTGTAATATGGAACAAAAACACTGATCAGTTAACAATAAAATAAAACATAAAAGATTATGGACAGAAGTAAAATATAAAGCATGAAAGATTATGGACAAAGATGAAACGTAAATACCCTGAAAGATGTAATGTATATACAAGTGAATGACTATGGCACAATGAACTTAAAGAAATGAAACATGAAACTATACAGTAATACACAAAACCTCAGATTGTGCAGGGGCCCTCTGCACAATCCTCGGGAAGCAGCTTTCAAATACGAATTACGCTTATGAACAGAGTCTTCTCATATATTAAAATGCGGTCATAACAAGGAAATAATGTCACAGCACAATGGCGACGCAATTACATTACAAAGCTAACTATTATGCGTATGAGAACACATTATTTATAACAGAAGGTGATATAACTAATTCCCTAAAGTCTGCGCTGATGGAAGACACGTGAACCATCACGTCCAGAGATCTAGCATTATGGCCGCCGTGAGGATTAAATCTATGGAGAGTGGCTGTTGGATTCGGCTTATGGAGCCGTTTACAGGTGTTGATATGTCTTCCATGATTTAGAAACGGCCACGCAAATCTCCACGTGATGAGAAACAGAGTTCTGTCACCGTGGGACTCTTCGGTTGACCACCACTTGGCCACCTTTGACCACATCCTTCTTAGGTGAATTCGACTGAGCCAATAGGACACGATCCATGTCCACGTCATTTCTAACTTCCCCATGTGGCTCGATTTTCCTAAAGACACCTGCAATATAGACTTTAACAAAATGGCTGCGGAAAGTTGCAGCAGCTGCGAAAAGTGACAAGATTCCGCAGCTTAATGAGAAAAAATCTAAATCAAACAACATACACAAAACATAGTTAAAAACCATTTTAGATGCTCTTTTACAATTAATATGAAATGATATTGATGACTTAGAAGGTCCAGGTGAATGAAAAAGGTGTAGAAAGGTGTATAAGAAATATGCAGATTTGAGACTCAACATACCCCCACTGTGAAGGTGTTGCATGTCCTCATGCAACCAAAATTTTGATAATCCTTCTTCAATTCATATGCCTTGACACTTCAGCCAGTACATCCAGTCCTCTCCTCCTCTTCCTTGGTGCTGCTAACATCCTGGGCTTCTTCATCAAGCATCCGAATTTGATATTAACCAGTGCTCTACTTAACTTCTGGCATTTCTTCTTCAATTTCCTATTCTTTTTCTGCCACAGTCCCAGATGTAGCATGGTATTGTCATGAATGATCTTGTCCAATTTGCTTTGTTCCTTTAATGCCTCATTTTCATTTTTAATGTGTCTATTTAAAACCTCCAACTCAAAGACTTCTTGTTTCAATGATTGGACTAGATCTTCTTGTGCTGTGTGAGGCTGAGTGGATGAAGTACTGGGACCCGTGGCTGCTCTTTCTAAATATTGTATATAATCATACACTTCTTGCTGCTTTGGGTCTATCTCAGGTGTCGTTTTCATTGGGCTGTCCCCAAAATGCCATGGAGGAGAATTGTCTTCAAAATCTGGCTGAAAAGGGCTCATGTCAACGTCTGGCTGAGAATGAGATGGATTATGTTCAATGTATGACTGAGAATGAAATGAACTATGTTCAATGTCCGACTGAGAATGAGATGGACTATGGCCAGATGGAGTTTGTTCAGATGTTTCTTCTCCCAAATCAATAAAATGGGGTCCTTTCGTTTGTGTTTTCCTCAACTTCCCTTTAAGCCTGGAACTTCTTCTTACACGCTGTGGACTACTATCTTTTTGCTTTTGTTTCCCTTTTCCTCTCTTTTTGGCCATAGATGATTGTTTCTGAAGGTGAAATAGTCTCTCAGATAACACTTGATGATCTTCTTCTAAAGAAGGAGTTTGATGCATAGCCTCAATGCCTTTTCTCTCTTTTGATTTTATTGGCTTTTTACCCTTGGTTTCTTCCTTCCTTCTTTTTGACAGTCTCTCTTCTCTACTAGTTCTTTCAATTGTAGTAGTAGGAGTGCTTTGAGTTTCATCATTTTTTCTCTTTCTCCTACTCCTTCTTGATGTACTTCCTTCAAGAATTTCTTGGGGTTCTTCAAAGAAATTTCTAATAAAAAATTGTTCCCATGTGTCCTTTTTCTCTTTTAACTGTTTTTCAATCAAAATTTTCACAAGACCATGGTGATATAAATGTGGTTCTACGTCCCCTAGATGCTTCTGGATGGTCACAGACATCTTCTTCAAACTATTTAATAAAAAGTATGGCAGATTGAGGGTCTGGTTGTCTAGAAAATTCATCAGCAATCGGGTATGATACATATACATTGACCCAATACGTCCCTCACAGGTGATCAATTTTTGAATAACTAGCAATAAACTAGCCCACTCCTCTTTCAAAGCATGAACAGAAATTCCCCTTTTAAAAATAGTTACATCCATACCTGGGTTACGTAGGATTACTCTCCAGGCTTCATCACTAATACTCTTGTTCTTGAACCAGCGTTCACCTTCTTGAGGAAGTTCTGTAGTAGCTGCTATGGATGCCTCATTCACCGTAAATTTGAGGTCCCCAATTTCTACCTCCAGGCCATTGAAAGACCTTGCAAAAGCTTTTGTCACCTCTTTATGGTAGCCTCTAAACTTTTGGATAAACCGAAGCCACTTTGCCTTTTTCAATATATCTCTGACTTGCGGGTATCCTTCCATGAATTTAGGTCCTTCTGGTTCTGTTCTCAACAACTGACCCATCCTTCTTTCTGCTCTTTAAAACTTGTCTGCGTGAGGAGGGTTCAACGGAGGTAAGACGGTTGAATGAGCGGAAATGAGCATGATTTATGGAGGAGACCAGTGACTATAGGCGGATATCAAAGAATGGGTATACGGAATGTAGCGTAACAGAGAACAAAATAGGGTGAAGCGAAACAGAGAAGGGTTACATGAGCACGGTGGAAATGCAGCTATGAGATCAATAGAACAGTAGGAGAAGTATAACGCATCCGGCAGTATTTAAAATTGGGTGGCTGCAGAGTAAATGTAAGCACGTTTATGAAACGGCTACGGATTTTATGCGGCTGAAAGAAGCCGTAGTCAAATCAACCACGTTTCATCATCACAGGTGGAGTATCGGAGTATGAGTGAAGATCGGAGGCTTGATTATGGGACCGTTTGAAAATGAATGCAAGGATTATGGGCGGATCATATAGAGATCGTGGAATGGTTACGGAGTTTGTCAACACAATCATTGCATATAATGGAGATATGGTTTATAACTATGTAAAAATGTGCTTGAATGCCATTTGAAATAAATTTTTACTCATACCTTGGAATTCTTGCCATTTTTCATTGGTCTTCAATTAGTTTCTCCTCATTGATGTTCTTGAATGCCTCATGTCTTCATAATATGTCTTCATACCTGCATTTGATTTCATGATTGTGGAAATAACATCTGACTATACATTTTTTGAAAAACAGAGTGGTAGCTGCAGAATCTACTTCCGGCTACGGAAACTGGTGTCAGCTGTGGAAACAGGTGTCAGCTGCGGAAACTGACGTAGCTATTATTTGGATGAATGGAAATAGATGGATGATAACTGACTGAAAAAATGGTCATGAAAGAAAATTTTATTGGTGAAATGAAATGAAATAGATGAAATGAAGTGAAATGGAATGAAGTGGAGTGAAATGAAGTGGAATGAAGTGGGTGGTCACAAAATTTGTGAAATGAAAGAGAGATTTTTTTTTTCTTTTTGGAAAATATAGGGTGTCAGGTGTTCCTGATTTTCACCCTACATTTCCTGTATAAGACTGCCAATCAATGATTGGTTTTCAGGCTTATACAATTTTTTTTTTTATTAACTGAAAAGAACAAAGGTTAGGCTGGTGGAGAAGAAGAATTCTTCTGTACCAGCCTGATTGCAGAATTTTCTTGAAACATCTTGACAAATTCCTCTTTTGAGAGTGGCTTATGATAGACTTTTAATCTGTGGCCATTCACAATAAGAGGAGTTTAAATTTCATCAATGGTCTTGATTGTTACCGCTCCATTGCTAAAGATCTTGTCAATCTCATATGGCCCAAGCCAATGAGTCTGAAATTTTCATTTAAAATCTTTAAACTTGGAATCAAATAACAATGCCCAATATACTTCTTGAAACTTCTTCTCTTTGATGTATTTGTCATGCCATTTAGCTCTTTGATATTGAACTAGATCAGTTCTTAGAATTGCCTCTTGTCTGATCTCATCTAGCTCATTCAACTGCTCCATTCTATGCTTTTGGGCTTCTGATAGATCCATCCCCAACTGAACTGCCATCTTGAAGGTTTTGACTTGGAACTCAATAGGGAGCAGGACTTCTTTCCCATAAACAAGTTCATAGGGAGAATGTCCTGTTGTATTTCTCCATGTAGTTCTGTAGGCCCACAAGGCTTCAGGAAGCCTTTTCGCCCAATCTCTTTTGTGAAGATGAACAGTTTTGGTGATGATATTTTCAAGAACTTTGTTTGTAGACTCCACTTGACCATTTGCTTGTGGATGGTAAGGAGTAGATCTTCTGTGCTTGATTTTGTATTCTTCCATCAGCTTCTCCACCAGGTTGGATGTGAATTGGCTTCCCTGATCTGTCACAATTTCTCTTGGAACACCAAAGCGAGTAAAAATATCCTCATAAAGAAAATTAACAACCGAATTTTTAGTAGCAGACACTAATGCTTTGGCTTCCACCCATTTAGTAACATAATCAGTACAAACCAATATATACTTCTTTTGCTTAGATGGTGGATTAATAGGTCCAATGAAATCTAAAGCCCATTTTTCAAAGGGTTCTATGAGTACCTGTGGTTGCAATGGCATTTCATTTGAAGGGTAGGTTTCCCTACTCTTTGGCAGCTGTCACACCTTTTGACATATTGTTTTGCATCTTTGAAGAGGGAAGGCCAATAATATCCTAAAGAGAGGATTTTATAGGTTGTCCTTTTGTCTGCAAAGTGTCCACCGCATGGTTCATCATGACATGCCTTAAGGATATCAGGCATTTCATCTTCGCTGACACATCTTCTGATCACAATATCTGGCCATGTTTTAAACAATTCGTTAGAAATCCATGAATATTTTGAACTCTCCTGAATAATTTTTCTTTTTTCACTTGGGAACAAATGTGAAGGCAGTTTCCCTGTAACCAAATAGTTAGCAATATCTGCATACCAAGGATTCTTAATAGTTACTGCAAACAAGTATTCATCAGGAAACTTATCCTCTACAAGAGAATCTTCTTTAGTATTCTGAATCCTAGACAAGAAATCAGCTACTGTATTTTGTTTTCCTGATCTATCCAACACAGTAATATTGAATTCTTGCAAAAGTAAGAGCCATCTTGTCACTCTACCATTAGTAACAGGTTTTTTCATTAGATATCTAATCGCAGAATGATCAGTATGAATAAAAGTTTCATAGCCTGTTATATAATGTCTGAACTTATTGATTGCATGAACAACAGCTAAAAACTCTTTTTCAGTCATAGTATAGTTCAACTCTGTGGGAGTCAAATTTTTACTGGTATAATAAATGGCATAAGGGACTAAATCTTTTTGACCCAACACAGCTCCCAGAGCTGTATCTGAAGCATCTGTAGAAATATGGAAAGGGAGTTTCCAATTTGGTCCTCTCAAGATAGGTGCTTCAGATATTCTTGTTTTCAAAGTTTCAAAGGCTGATTGACAATCGGGATCCCATTTAAATTCACAGTCTTTTGTAAGCAATTTGAAGAGTGGAGATGCTATTTTAGTGAAGTTTTCTATAAATCTTCTATAGTAACCAGTAAATCCTAGAAAACTTCTAACATCTCTTTGACAATTTGGAATAGGCAACTTGGAGATGACTTCAACTTTTGATTTATCAACCTTAATCCCATCTCCTGAAATATGATGCCCCAAAACAATACCTTCAGTAAACATCATAAAGCATTTTTCATGGCTTAATGAAAGGTTTGTTTCTTTACATCTTATAAGGACTCTTTCCAAATTTTCTAATGCCTATTCAAATGAATTACCATAAACTGTAAAATCATCCATATAAACCTCTACACAATCATGGATTAGATCAGAAAAAATTCCTAGTACTACTCTTTGGAATGTTGCGGGTGCATTACATAACCCAAAAGGAAGTACTCGATAGGAAAAATTTCCCCATGGACAGGTGAATGTGGTCTTATCTTGATCTTCAGGTGCTACCTGAATTTGATTATAGCCATTAAAACCATCCAAGAATGAAAAGTACTTTTTACCTGCTAATGTATCTAATACCTTATTGATAAAAGGCAAAGGAAAGTGATCCTTCAAAGTTGCTTTGTTCAATTCCCTGTAATCAATGCATACCCTCCATTTACCATTATTTTTAGGTACTATAACCAAAGGAGAAACCCATCGGCTATCTGAAATTGGATAAATGAAGTTTACATTGAGTAATTTTTGGAGCTCTTCTTTTACTATCTCCCTAAGGTTTGGATTCATCCTTCTCTGAGGTTGTCTGATTGGTCTACTATTTTCCTCAATATAGATATGATGGATGCAAGTCTTAGGATCAATACCTTTCATATCAGTATACTCCCATGCAAATGCAGTAGAATGTTTTTGCAAGATTTTGGTTAGTTCTTCCTGTTGTGACTTTTCCAAATTTTTGTTGATATTCAATGTTTTTCCTGGAAAAATCTCAATGGTAGAACTACCGAAATCTTCCATAGAGTAAAGAGACATTTGTCTTGATGATAAATATTCAATGTCAGATTCCAACTGAAATTGTGTGGGGTCATATTCTGAAGATGTCTCAAAATTTTCTAATGTGTTCGGAATTTGACTATCCTCACTAATTTCAGAAATGGTAAAGACAGGTTGTATAGTGTCCTCATCATCGACCCATTCGTTGTCTCCTACTTCTGTGATTGCTTTTGCTGGAGGATACAAATTGAATTTCTTTGTCGAATTACCATTAGAAATGTACATATCCCCATATCTACAACTAATAAAAGCATCAGTTGTGGCTAGCCAAGGTCTTCCTAAGATAAGTGGGTGCCCTCCTAGATTACTCTTGGGAGTCAAAATCATAAAATCTACCGGATATTCCCAAGAATCTAAGGAGACTGAAATATCTTCTAATACACCATATGGTTTAATAATTGATCGATCTGCAAGTTGCAGTAAAGTAGGTGTAAAAATAAGGTTAGGAAGTTTTAGCTGGTCCATAGTCTGTCTACTCATAATGTTGATAGCAGCCCCTAAGTCAATCAATGTATTTGGAATTTCTATCCCATTTATATGTGTCTTGACAATTGGACTTCTTGGATCTACATACTTCTGCATGGTAATTTTTCCCATCATGATATCTGCAATTTTTCCTACCAGGTGGATTCTTCTTGTATCTTTTAGTTTCCTTCCTGGTCTTTTGAGACTCAACTCCTTTATTGTTTTTGCTAGAATAGGAATCGCTTGAATGGCTTGTAGCAAGGGAATATTGATACAAACATTCTTTAATTCATCTAGAAAATCATAGTTGGGAAACAAGATTTATTTTTCCACCCCCTTGTCAATTTGTAGTCTTTCAGGAAAAGGAGGTGTAGATGAAGATGCAGGTTGCTCAACTATAGGAGTTGTGGGGGTTAAATTTTCTTTCTCTTTTTTAATGTTTGAGTTTTGAAGAGATGCTTTCTTAGAATCCTTATTGGCTTTAAGAGAGTCCTCCTCAGAGGTATCTTTCTCTTGGACATCTATAGAAGGTTTTTCTAAAACTCTACTAGATCTGAGTTGTACATCATTGAGAGGAAAAATCATATAGGTAGGAAATTGTTGTCCTTCTATCATGTAAGTATTCTGAGGATTTTTATTGTTAGGATTTGGTAATGGCTGAACTGGAAGTTGATTTTTCTTTTGTTGGTATGGAAGCATGAGTTGAGGATTTGGATTCTGCTGAGAATGTTGTTGTTGTGGAAATGGCAATGAAAGTTGTGGATTTGGGTTTGGAAGTTATCCCATAAGGATTTTGCATCCCTTGTACCCATGGCTGATATGGATTTTGATGTTGGGGCCAAGGTTGTTGCCAAGGATTCCAATTTGGTGGGGTTTGAAGATTCATAGGGTTGTTAAACCCTTGAGTTTGTTGTCCCTGCCAAGGTCTTCTTGCAACAAAACAGAGAGATTCTACTGAATTTGGGTCTTCTTGAAAAACAGCTTTGAGTCCAGGAATTGAAGGACAATCCTTGATCTCATGATTCTCTGAGAAAATCATACATGTTTCTACAACTTTTGCATCCAAGGGAGATTCCCTTAAAGCATGTTTCTTCCTACATTTCGGACAAAAGATGGCTAGAGCATCTGTTTCTGCTTTCTGCTTGTTTTGGATCTTAAGGGTGTCTAGTTGTTCACTAAGGCTCCCTAAGATATCAGTTTTAAATTCATCAAGCATATTTCCAATCTCTACCCTACTTACTGATCCAGTTGCAGATTTGTTAGCCCTGATAAGAGAAGGATCCCTAGGCCCTTTTCCTCTTGAGAGATGGACACATAGTTCTGTTATGTCACGAAGTGGAAGTTGAGAAATGTCTCCTTTCCCCATCATGTTTAAAATATCTATCCATTCATCTCTAATGGCTTTTAATATGAGGGCTTTCAAAGTTTCATCATCTAAGTTGCTCATCTTTGCTCTTTTTAAGTTGTATTGAAATCTTTCAAGTAAATCTTCCAAATTTTCATCTTCTTTTTGCATCATTTTGAATACCTCATCCTTATGATTGGTGGGCATACAATAGTCCAAGTATCTATCCAAAAATGTTTGTTTCATATCATTCCAAGTCCTAATAGACTGGGTGGCTAATCCATCTACCTCCAAATCCATCTATTATTTCCTCTTCCATGATAGTTTCTTCAGAGTCCTCAAAGTCCTCTAGTTCTTCTATCAAGGGAGGATGAGAGGGAGTCTCTTCCTTTTCTTCTTCAGGTGATTCTACTTCTTTGATTACAATATACTCTCCTGTAGAAGTAAAGAAAGGATCCTTTTCTAAATGAGATTTAGTAGGTGGTATAGGAGAATCCTCTAATTCAGTTACTCCTTGAATTCCAAGAATCTTAAGGCTAGGGGTAGATGGTGGTGAATCTTGTCTCTGCCTTGAAGAATATGGAGTTGTGAAAATCGAACTCTTGGCTCTAGCTATAAACCTTCCCCTGGAATCTCTTGCTCTATGCATGCCATTTTTATTTTATTTTTTTTTTAAAGTTGGGCTAATAATTCTCTTTCTGATCTTCCAGGTCACACTAGGTGCAAGAAGAGAGCATACTTAAGAAATTACTGAACCAATAACTCTCTTTTCTGATCCTCCAGATCACACTAGGTGCAAGAGGAGAGCATACTTCAAGAAGTTATCAAGTTTTCCCTTCTTTTTTTATTGTTTTTTTTTTAAAGAAATTGGCTACCTAGTTACATTTCCCCGGCAACGATGCCAAAATGTTTGGTCAATTTAGTGTGTCCTAAATTGCTACATTAATTTTTGAATCCGGGATTCGTAAGCTGACGAAGTGTGGCACACTATATGTGCAAGATAACCTATTTCTTACTTTTTGTCGTTTTTGGTTTTTTTTTTTTTATTTTTTATTTTTTATTTTTATCTTGGTTGGTTTCCTAATGTGAGATGGAAATTCTAAAAGACAAGTATGGTTATGATTGTTCAAGGCAATGATGTCCTTTATAATGATTTACCAAACTTCAAACTTCAAAAGGATTTTGAAACATACAATGACAAAATTAAAAGGAAATGAAAATGTGCCACTATTCTAGTTAAACAAACAGTGAACTATTGATCATGAAAACCATTACCATTGCTGCTGTCTAAAAACAAAAGAAACTGTACTAAAAGAAAAGATTACAAGTAAAGTAAAAATAAAATAAAATTACATCAACTCATATTCTGACCCCTCACCATTAGTCTCGCTATGGCTTTCGGAGGTAATCATAAACAACTTGAGCAATCTGATATCTAATTTGCAGAAAAATAAACTAATATCAAATTACACACTCATAATTCAATCCCTCACCATTAGTCTCGCTATGGCTTTCGGAGGTAACTGATAATGACATGAGCAATTTAATATCTATCTTGCATAAAAGTAAACTAATATCAAACTATACACTCATACTTCAATCCCTCACCATTAGTCTCGCTATGGCTTTCGGAGGTAACTGAAAATGACATGAAAAATTTAATATCTAACTTGCAGAAAAGTAAACTAATATCAAAATACACACTCATACTTCAATCCCTCACCATTAGTCTCGCTATGGCTTTCGGAGGTAACTGAAAATGACATGAGCAATTTAATATC
The DNA here is from genome assembly GCA_034641835.2 of Pinus albicaulis. Classification (NCBI taxonomy): domain Eukaryota; kingdom Viridiplantae; phylum Streptophyta; class Pinopsida; order Pinales; family Pinaceae; genus Pinus; species Pinus albicaulis. Next base: position 1,160,983,894 of record CM076574.1, read on the forward strand.
TAATCTAACTACTAAAGCAAATGTGCAGGACTGAAATGAACAAAGCAGTGCTGGAATTAAACAAAAACTAAGAAAAGTAAATTAGAAGAAGGACAATATTGATTCCATGTCATTAGTCATTATAAAAAGATGTAAATGTCTGCTGTCTAATAACTGAACAAAACACCGATCAATAAAACAACAAAACATAAAGATTAATAATGTAAGTATAAAATATAAAGCATGAAAGATTATGGACAAAGATGAAACGTAAATACCCTGAAAGATGTAATGTATATACAAGTGAATGACTATGGCACAATGAACTTAAAGAAATGAAACATGAAACTATACAGTAATACACAAAACCTCAGATTGTGCAGGGGCCCTCTGCACAATCCTCGGGAAGCAGCTTTCAAATACGAATTACGCTTATGAACAGAGTCTTCTCATATATTAAAATGCGGTCATAACAAGGAAATAATGTCACAGCACAATGGCGACGCAATTACATTACAAAGCTAACTATTATGCGTATGAGAACACATTATTTATAACAGAAGGTGATATAACTAATTCCCTAAAGTCTGCGCTGATGGAAGACACGTGAACCATCACGTCCAGAGATCTAGCATTATGGCCGCCGTGAGGATTAAATCTATGGAGAGTGGCTGTTGGATTCGGCTTATGGAGCCGTTTACAGGTGTTGATATGTCTTCCATGATTTAGAAACGGCCACGCAAATCTCCACGTGATGAGAAACAGAGTTCTGTCACCGTGGGACTCTTCGGTTGACCACCACTTGGCCACCTTTGACCACATCCTTCTTAGGTGAATTCGACTGAGCCAATAGGACACGATCCATGTCCACGTCATTTCTAACTTCCCCATGTGGCTCGATTTTCCTAAAGACAATCTTCAGAATAGTGATTTAACAAATGGTCATGAAAGTTACAAAGCACTGTGAAAGTGGCAAGATTCCGCAGCTTAATGAGCAAAAATCTAAATCAAACAACAGACACAAAACATAGTTAAAAACCATTTTAGATGCTCTTTTACAATTAATATGCAATGATATTGATGACTTAGAAGGTCCAGGTGAATGAAAAAGGTGTAGAAAGGTGTATAATAAAGATGCAGATTTGAGACTCAACAGGAACAAGGGGACTTTGACAAAGGGGGCTAGGGATTAAAATGAGGGCATTTGCAGGGATATAAGGGGGAAAACAGGCCCTTTGAGAAATGGATCAACAGGGGGAAACTGTTTTAGGCATAGCACCTAGAGACTTCAAGGAGGATGGGTTTTCATTAGAAAGGCATTCCTTGAAGGCTCCAAAAAAATCTAGCCCCCAGCTTGCTTGTCAAGAATTTCATAGGGGGGCTAACAAGCTCTACTATGACTCATGAAGACAAAGAAATGCAACATGAGATATCAAAATTCCATGAGCAAGTGCACCAAATTTTGCTATTGCAAAGAGCAACAAAAAATGAAATAGATGGTTTGAAGAAAGCCGTGGAAGCTAATATGAATGGTTTGGAAACTAAGATAGATGGCATGGAAGTTGGCATGGAAGCTAAGATGGATGACATGGAAGCTAATATCGATGAAAAAATGGAAAACATGAAGAATGATCTAAAATTAGACATCGAAGGTTTGACAAAGCTGATACAATAAATGTTTCCTAATGGTGAAAAGATAGTAGAGGAAACTCATGATGAGAACAAAATAAATGTTAATCGTGATTTCATAAACTCTAATGTTGGCAGGAAGAACCACCATATTCCAAAAATGGATATGAGGAAGTTTAATGGAAAGGATCTTGTAACATGGATACTACAGATGGAGCAATATTTTGATCTCAATAATGTGCAAAACACACAAAAGGTACGCATTGCAACTTTACATTTAGAACAAAATACATTTGTATGGTATCGATGGCTTTTCTCCCGTTAAAAAATTGTCACTTGGTCAATTTTTACGGAGGAAATGATAGCACATTATGAGGATACAAAGAGCAACACCTTCTTTAGCCAATTGATAAATCTCAAACAAAAGGGCTTAGTGGGGAGCACATTGAGGACTTCCAAAAATTGAATATAAGGGTAACTGATATTCCAGAGGAACACAGGATTGATCTCTTCATAGGCACTTTAAAGGATAACATCCAACATGAAGTTCGCGTTCTGGAACCTGATTCATTGGAGAAGGAATTTAGGTTGGCAAGAAAAGTTGAATGTAAAATTATGGCGACAAGGAAGCCTACCACTCAATTCTATAAAGAAGGAAGTGTTGCTATGCCTAGATTTCCACAACCTACAAGGTTGACACCACAACAATTGGAAGAAAAAAGAGCAAAAGGGCTTTGATATAGTTGTGATAGAAAATACACTAAAGGTCATAAGTGTGCTGAGAAGAAATTATTTTACATAGATTGTGAAGAAGAAGAAGAAAATGAACAAGAAGAGGATATACACAAGGAACCAGCCCTAGAAGAGGAAGAAATGAATCCGACCATATCGTGTAATGCACTGGCAGGAATTACCACTCCTCAAACTCTCAAGATAGAAGGAGATATCAAGAAGAAAAAGGTAATAGTGTTGATTGATTCAGGTAGCACCCATAATTTTATTCATTGTAAGGTAGCCAAGGAATTAAATTGTTTCCTATACCCAGCACCAGAATGTCAAGTGATGGTTGCAAATGGGGGAACTATAAATTGCTCTAGAAAATGCCATAATATCAAGCTAACCATGGAGGAATATGTATTGACTAGTCCAATGATTTCCATTCCTATGGGAGGTGCCGATGTTGTACTAGGAGTACAATGGTTACAATATTTGGGGACGATATCTTTTAATTTTCAAGAACTTTTCTTGAATTTTTTTTCAGAAGGAAAGGAAGTCGAATTACGGGGTATTGCAGGGAAGCTAGGAAAGATAATAAGCTCTAATTTCATGAAAAATCTTCTAAAGAAATAACAATGAGGCATAATTGCACAATTATGCTCACTAGAAGTTCCAACATCAAAATCATCTATTTCTGCAGATCTCCAACAAGTCTTGGACAATCATTCCAAGGTGTTTGAAACTCCCAAAGGAATCCCACCTATTCGTGATCATGATCATGCTATTCATTTGATTCCGGGAAGTGTTCCTCCAAACATCAGGCCTTATAGATATCCTTACTTCCAAAAGAGCGAAATTGAACGTATGATTGCAGAAATGTTAGAGGCGGGTATAATTCAACCTAGTCAAAGTTCTTTCTCTGCTCCTGTAGTATTGGTACACAAGAAGGATGGATCATGGCACATGTGTCCTGATTATAGGGAGCTCAATAAGCTCACCATTAAAGATAAATTTCCCATTCCTGTGATTGATGAATTATTGGATGAATTACATGGAGCAATTTATTTTACCAAGTTGGATCTTCGTTCAGGATATCATCAAATTAGAATGAAGATAGAAGATATTCCAAAAACAGCATTTCAAACTCATGAGGGTCATTATGAATTTTTGGTCATGCCTTTTGGCCTTACCAATGCACCTTCTACATTTCAAGGGTTGATGAATTCCATTTTCAAACCCTTCCTTAGAAAATTTGTGCTAGTATTTTTTTGATGATATACTAATCTACAACAGGTCTTAGAAGGATCATGTTGAACATGTTGACAGGGTGCTCAAACTATTGCAGGAGAAACAATTATATGCAAAAAAATCCAAATGTTTCTTTGGAGTACAAGAGGTGGAATATCTGGGTCATATTGTATCTCACGAGGGTGTTAAAGTAGACCCTAACAAAATTAAAGCCATTAAGGAATGGAAAGTCCTGACAACCATAAAGCAGTTGCGAGGATTTCTCGGGTTAACAGGGTATTATCGCAAGTTTGTTAAGAATTATGGGAGAATAGCAGCACCTCTAACAACATTATTGAAGAAAGATGAATTTTCATGGACTCCTGAAGCAACTAAGGCCTTTGAACATGTTAAAGAGTCAATATGCCTAACACTGGTCTTAGCTACACCAGACTTCACAAAAACCTTTATTGTGGAATGTGATACCTCAGGAAATGGAATTGGTGTTGTTTTAATGCAAGAAGGAAGACCCATTGCTTTTGAAAGTCGTCCAATCAAAGGAAAGTATTTACAGAAAGATATTTATGAGAAGGAAATGTTAGCAATACTGCATGCACTAAAGAAATGACAAACTTACCTAATGGGAAGACACTTCAAGGTAAAAACTGATCATGATAGTCTTAAACACTTTTTGGAACAAAGACTATCTTTAGAAGAGCAGCAAAAATGGGTCACAAAGATGTTGGGTTATGACTTTGAAATAATATACAAAAAAAGGAAGCTAAATGTTGTTGCAGATGCACTCTCAAGAAAGAATGAAGAGGTGGAAGCATTGCTTTGTGCCATTTCTATTATCCAACCAGATTGGATAACCGAAGCAAGTGATGAATGGAAGAAGGACAAAGATGTATGGACACTCATTCAAAAGTTGCAGCAAGATCCTAGTACATCTGATACATTTAGTTGGAAAAATGATTCCTTATGGTACAAAGATCGCTTATATCTTTGTAAGAATTCCCAACTAAAACAAAAGATTCTTTTGGAATTGTACACTTCTCCTTTAGGAGGACACTCAGGATTTTTAAAAACTTACCACATGGTGAAGAAAGAATTTTTTTGGGATGGCCTTAAATCTGATATTCAAAAGTTTGTGGCGGAATGTTTGGTTTGCCAGCAGAATAAAGTGGAAACAATTAAGACCCCGGGACTTCTACAATCTTTATCCATTCCAAGTCAACGTTGGGAGGAGATTTCAATGGATTTTATCACAGGTTTACCTAAGTCCGAAGGAAAGAGTGTCATCATGGTGGTAGTTGATAGACTTACCAAGTATGCACACTTTTGTGCATTATCTCATCCATTTAAAGCAAGTACATTTTCTACTACATTTATGGACAGAATTCAAAAGCTACATGGAAGCCCAAGGGTTATTGTGAGCGACAGAGATCCCATTTTTACTGGAAATTTTTGGACATAGTTATTTTCTTGTTTGGGTACTCAATTAGCTCATAGCTCATCTTATCATCCTCAATCTGATGGTCAAACTGAGATAGTAAATAAATGCTTGGAAGGATATCTTCGTTGTTTTGTATCTGATAAACAAACACAATGGGTCAAGTGGTTACCTCTCGCTGAATGGTGGTATAACACTTCCTTCCATACAGTAGCAAAAATGACCCCATTTATGGCACTTTATGGATATCATCCACCGTCCATCACATCGTCTTTAAGAGAAAATTCGAAGGTTCAAGCAGTGGAAGATCACATCGAGCATCAACAAGAAGTTCTCCAGCTCTTAAAGGATAACCTGAATTTGGCACAAAATCGAATGAAACAACAGGCAGATCAACATCGCAGTGAGAGAAGTTTTGATGTAGGAGACCGGGTATTTTTACAGCTACAACCATACAAAAAAATGTCCTTAAATCAAGCTAAGAAGGATAATAAATTATCGCCAAAGTACTATGGTCCTTACAAGGTGTTGCAAAAGATTGGTACTATGGCATACAAATTGGAGCTTCTTGCTTCTTCACGAGTGCATCTAGTTTTCCATGTTTCATGCTTAAAGAAGGTTATAGGTGAAAATCTTCCAGTTCAAACAATATTGCCAGAACTTGATGAGGAAGGAAAAATCATATTGGAACCTGAAGCGGTCACGGAAACAAGAACTCGAAAACTACGAAATCGATCAATTTCAGAGTATCTCATCAAGTGGAAGAACTTACCCACTGAAGATTCTACATGGGAGGATGAGAATTTTATACAGAAGCACCCAGAGCTACTCAAGCGTTGAAGACAACACTTTTTTGAAGGAGAGGGGCATGTTAGGTCCCTATATTACTAGTATAGTCCCTTATTGTTGTTATTGTAACCCCCTTATTGTATTATTGTACCCCTGTAACCCCCATATTGTTATTATTGTGCCCTTAAATTATTATTGTTAGGTCGGCTAGGATTACATTGTGGCCCCACTAGGATTACATTATGGCCCCATGGACTCCTATATATAGAAAGGAGGTTTTCTAATTTGTATCATCCAAGAATTTTTCATTCATGTAATGTATTGGAGGTTGCCCCCTTGAAGTGGCTTATTTCTAAGGCATTGATATCTCTTTTCTTCTATTTTTGGAGCTGGTTTCACAACAATAGCACATAATAAAGACTCAAGTGAATCAAGGTAAATGGTAAAAGAAAGGAATTGGGTAATAATTCCTTTGGCTATGTTTGGAAATCCTAATTCCGAACGAATGAGTGCTTTGCATACATGAAGTCTTCTTAACCTTGGTTTTGTTTGACATTATGTGGATATATGTTATAGTCATGAACATGTATTTGACAGGTATATTAGTTGGTTTCTAGTTACAGTTGGATTCGTCAAGGGATTGGATTCCCTTTAGAGATGCTATATGTACGTGTTTAGATACAAGGAAGCGTATTTGACACAACAAGGTAAGATAACTCATATATTGTTATATTTATTTATGCACTGACATTTATGTGGTTAGGGAAATATGATGTAGGGGATTGCATGGAAAAGGAGACTACCATGAAATCTTGGAGAAGGATCAGGTTGAGTTTCCCTAGGAATAACTGAGAACCATGGGTTTGAGTTATGGTGGTTGTTGCTAGTCTTGTGCTTTTGGTCTTTTGTGATTTGTAGAACTTGATTTACGGTCTTGATTGCATCTAGTGCATGAGCATGCCACTTTGTTCCGATGTCATATTGCCTTAGTTTTCATGGTCATCTTCTTGTTTGTTCTTGTTCTTTCCTTTTATGTTTTGTGATGCTTGGGAATTGGTTGGGAAAAAGGAAATTTAATGGAGCTCGAGGAGAGTTGTGTGGTACCCAACAGGTAATGTAAGACATGGATGAAGCTCGATGCATGAGTAAGCGCAATGGAAGGTAAGAATATGAAAACCATTTGGATTGGTTGGGTCTATTGAGGTAAATGGATGGTGCCAGAAAAATCACGAGAAGGTAACATGAAAGGTAAAGTGAATGGATATGAGATGTTAGATGCCTTGGCTATGTTGGGAATTGTTGTGCCATGAATAAAGGAAGTTATCTTAACCTATAACTTATGATATCTAGCAATTGTGTTGTGATCATGATTATGTTGATGCTTATATATGTATACATGTATGTATGTATTTCATGTCTGATAGGGTTATCATGGGTCATGATTGTTTAATGATAATGTTTATATGTATATATGTGTGTATGTATGTCATTGTTTGACATGATCATGATCGTTTTATGCTAATGCCTATATATATGTATGTATGTATCAATGTCACAGTATGATAGTGCTTTCAAGGATCATTCTTGTGGAGGAATGATTTATTATGTAGGTGAATGGCATGAAGAGGTTCTTAGTCTTGTGAGCAATCAAGTGGGAAGAGTAACCTTGACAAATCTATGAGGTCAATATCATGTGGACATGAATTGATATTATATTCTTGTACTATGCCTATGTTTATGTTATGGACATGTAATGTTAAGGGGTATATCAAAAAAGTGAAAGTAGTGTGATTTATGGCATGCTAGGATAAGCATGGATAATGGAAAGACACTAGAAGCAAGGTTGCTTGTGGGGTTAGTGTGTGGTCTATGGATGTGCAGTACTACTATTGTGTATATGTTGCGCATGTTGTATATTCATTGACTGTACATATGGTGATGTGTAAATGTAACATATGTAGTATTGTGTACATAAAATGGTGTATGCATGTTCTATATATGGTGTTGTGTGCATATTTCATATGCAATGCTAAGTATAGATGGTGTTATGTACATGTTGGATATTCGGTGTTGTGTACATATTGTATTGTGTGCATGTTGGATATGCGGTGTTGTGTGCATGTTGGATATGTGATGTTGTGTACATATGGTGCTATGTACATGTTGTATATGCAGTGATATGTACATACGATATTGTGTGTGCATTGTACATATGGTGTTGTGTGCATGATTGTACATGTGGTGTTGTGTACATGTTGTACAAGTGGTGTTGTGTGCAGGTGGTGTCGTGTACATGTTGTGCATGTGGCACTGTGTACATGTAGTTTTGTGTACATGTTGTGCATGTGGTGTTGTGTACATGTGGTATTGTCTACACATTGTACAGGTGATGTGGTGTACATTTGGCGTCGTGTACACGCTGTACAGGTGGTGTCGTGTATATGTGATGTTGTACACAGGTTGTGTAGGTGGTGCTATGTACATGTGGTACTGTGTACATGTTGTACATATGGTATTAGTGTACATGTGGTATTGTGTGCATGTCGTACATGTTGTGTTGCGGGCATGTGGTACTATGTATGTGCATTGTGTAGTCATGGCATCGTGACATGTGTATTTGTTGTGTTGTACTCTATATATGTATATGTATTTTGTTTTGTTGTACACTAGGTGTAGGTGTATCTGTTGTGTTGTACACCGGGTATAGGTGTATGTGTTTTGTTGTACACCAAATGTAGGTGTATGTATTTTTGTGTGTTGTACACTAGATGTATGTGTATGTTGTGTTGTGTTGTACACTGGATGTAGGTGTATGTATTGTGTTGTGTTGTACATCAGGTGTGGGTGTATGTATTGTGTGGTGTTGTATGCCTTGTGTGGATGAATGTGTTTTGATGTACACTATGTGTATGTGTACATGATTGAAGAGAAGCTAAGGCATTGGGCGCTTTCCGAGTGTGGCAACCAATCCGGTGTGTGTACAGAAAGAACAAAGGAAAAAGTAAGGACCAGTGAAGGATACGTATTGATATTTTATTTCAGTTCTATTATGCATGTGATTTACGATTATGACTTATGATGGTTACATGCAATTTATCTTATGGTTTATGGTTATTTCTTGAAATTCATGATTTTAATTTATGATGGTTGTGTTTTGAGCTAACCAGATGTGATATGTTTATACATGATGATTTGATCAAACTATTTTTACTTGTTGTGACAAGAAGTGAACAAGTTTTCAAGTGTATCTTATTGACGAGCTACCAATGAGGTATGATGTGAATTTATTTCAATTTATTTTGAATCTAATGGATGTTATGTGCTTGCTACATGAAGCATGGAAATGCCTAGTTGGGTGGTTGAAACTGATTGCAAGAATTTGCAGTAACAACAAAAGAAATTGAAATATGTAGCGATATGTTGGTAAAGAACTTCAGGAGCAAGGCCATTGTAGGACACTGGTACCCAATAGTGTCCATTGATTTCCATGAGCATGCTATGACCAATATGATGGTTTTGAGGTGGGGATATGCCTTTGTTTTTTTAATCTTCTGATGCGATGAAGCCTTTCCAAGGGATGGACTGCTCGAGATGGGGGTGCCAACGAAACTTGGAAGGTGTGTGACTACACAGAAGGGGGTTACTGGATTTCCCAAGGGACTGTGTAGCAGAGAAGGGAATTTCGGTGATGGATTTGTTTTGGTCATAAGCATTTCGAGATGGAATCAGATGAACATTGGGAGCATGCCTTGGAAAAATGAGCTAGTAACTTTTCACTGAGAGTAAAATAGCAGAAGATTGTAGTGTTGGACACTGGATACAGAATTTGACTTTGGAAGTGGATTCTGGACTTCGTCAGAAGGAAGTGAATCTCGGTATTACCTTGAGGGTGGAGGTGTGAGCCTCTGGATTCTCTTGTTATTGATATGGGAATCATATCCTTCTATTTTTTGGTTGAGAAAATGTTTATATGTGTGTATGTGTAGATGTGTATATTATTGTAAATACAATATCGATATGGAATTATAAAGCTCCATAGGCATTATGATTATTTTCTAGTTGAAGAAAATGTGGTTGTTATTGTAACTACTGTAATGAGTTATGTTATAAAGCTCCAGTAAATGGTATGTTTGCCATGTTTTCAGAAATGTTCATAGTAAATATTGTAATGAGCTGTGTTATAAAGCTCCATGGAAAGTATTCTTTGCTTTTCATCATCCTTGTTGGTTGTAGGTGTCATTGAACATCGAGGACGATGTTCCCCCAAGGGTAAGGGTTCTGTAACAACCCTGATTAAAAATACATGTAAATTAATATAAGAAAAAGGTCATGGGACACTTATTCCAAGCTAAATGTTGGGAAAAACATCTTGGTGTGAGTGTTCACTTCAGTTTATTATGGCTAAGGAAATTGGAAAAGGAAATAGAAAAGGAATTGGAAAGGTATGAGGCATAAATTGGAATTTTATTATGAAAATAATGGAAACTAGGAGAAAAGGAAGGTAAAAGGCCATGTGTTGCATGTGAGGAGGAGAATGAAGAAAATAGAGGCCCCATTAATAAAAAGGCTTTCGAGGATCAATGGGAAGGATTTTGCTCAGACTTTGGTCAGTGTAGTTTTGGAGCTCTCATTCTCTCTCTTTCTCTCTCTCTCTTTCTCTCATACTCTTGAGCACTTAGAGTATTCTTGGAGCACTCTTGGAGAGTATGGCATACTTGGAGATTTGGATCAAGAAGGCAAAGGAAAAGCAAGAAAGCGCAAGAGGACATCAAGATCAACATCTCCAACATGTTATGAGTGTAGATACTGAGTTGCATGTATGTTTTCCTCACTAGATTTGGCATGCTTGGTATTGCACGTGGTTTCTTGATTATGATATGTCATTGGCATGGATGATTTCCTGGATTGACAGTGGATTTTCCTAGCCTTTCCATTTCTTGGATAGTCATGGTGTTGTGGGTTTATTTCCATTGATTTTTTTTTGTTGGTTCTCATTATTCCTTTAGCTGTGGGTTGAGTTATTAGTTCCTGGAGCCTTGGTTGGACAAAATCTTTTGAACCCGATGAATAAATGTGGGTTGAGTTAATAGTCCTGGAGCCTTAGTTGAAAAAATTATCTGGAGCCCTAGGTGGGTTAAGTTACTAGTCCTGGAGCCCTAGTTGGACAAACACTCTGGAGCTCAGAAGCCCTGAAAAACTTGGGTAGATACCAACCCGTGATGGTTAGTGATGTTTGACCGTGAAGTGGAATCACTGGTTGAGGTTTGAGGTGGGTTGGCCTCTGGAGCCTTGGTTTGGTTTTGATTGATGTGTTTGATGAGATCCCACATTCATTCTTGGAATATGGCAATGGGGTGACTGGATGAAGTGATATTTGGCTTAGCCATGTCTATGGTTGGGTGGAACGTGGAAGTCCCAAACCTGGTTGCGTTTTTCTTATGGAAATAAGAGCTCTTTTCCTCTTGTATTGATGGGTAAATATTCTTGTTCTTATGTGGATTCTATGGCTAATGTATCCTTGATAATTTTGTTGTTATTATGTTGGTTGTAAACATTTATTATGACAGTGATGATGTATGGTTCTCCTCATTTTTTATTTGTAAATGAATGAATGATGTATCTATGACCTAATAGACGATAGTGTAGCTAATGATATAAGGGAATAATTCTTCTTAGCGATTCTCAGATAAGTATGAGAGCCCTATGCTCATGTCTATTGTTTACACCTGTAGATTTCATATTTGTGACATGTTTGACAAAATGTCAGTCCCGGTTGGGGATGGTCAGGCTTAGTCTTGGATGAATTCAAACATAAATTTGTAATTGAATACCAACAACTGAAGTATTAACAACAATGTATTGTGGAACTAAAAGAGATTAGGAAGATAGCTTGAGAATTTACACAGGAGTATGTGCAGATATTAAGAGACCTTATCAGCATACTTACTATAAAGATACATGACACACATTATCATGAGTGGTTCATTGGGGGACTGCTTCCTTTAACCCGGGCATCCCTAGTGCAATAGAATAGAAACACCCCCAGGGATACCTTGGACTAGGCCATGCACATAGAGTCCATCGAAGGCTAACCCGGGAAATTAGAATACTAAGGTTGTGGTAGCTGGTACAAATATGGAGCTAAACCACTCCTAGAGCCAATTCACAACCTTAATAGAATATATTCAAGAACCGGTGAAAGCTAAGGTAGGAAGGGACTGATAGGATTTTCTATGTGGTTTTCTGGAGAGATAGGGACCACTAGGGACTCATGGAGAGATGCATTCATTTTCATGTGGTTTTCTGAAAATAGGATGAAAATGAAATAAAATTTTTATAACCATCAACTGAATAAAGTTATATATTTAAATGTCCTTTCAATGATCAATTTAATAGAAATTAATCTATCTTTATTTGCATCAAAGAATATAAATGAAAGATAAAACACTTCTATTTCAACATATATACAAAATTGGCAACAAATTCAAAGGCGTTTTTATTTATAATGTTCATAATCTATCCAAGTTGATAACAAGCTATGGGGACAGTCACCCATGGGCATTGAAGACCTTTGTAACCAAGTATGTCCATAAAAATGTTCGTGATGCAATCCAAAATATCAAGAAATGTTCGAATTAGGAGAACTTTGGAAAGAGAGCTAGGATAGACAAGAATCATGAGACTTGAAGTAATGTTGACTAAAATTATTTCCAGAATCCATATAGCATAGTTAATCACACTCCGACATATTTAGACTAGCGGAAAGTTGCAACAAGAAATTCCTGATGAGGACTTATAACATCCAAATTTTCAATTCATCTCAATTATAGTCTGACACAATAATGGCATTTCCATAAAGAATGTTTATATTATAAATGAATCACTAGAGAAGCACATAAGAAATTCTAAGGTGAATTTTTTAATTTGATTTCCTCTACTAGAGTTAAATTCTTCAAGTTCTCATGCATTATCAGTGGCTCCTTACACTATACATATCATTCAACAAGTTTATTATTTTTACAGTTTCCTTATCATCCATGATTTTAGTGGGCACCAAATGAATTTAGTTAAGTGAAAATTGCTTGTTAGTTTAGTTTGTATAAACTTAACTTGGCATAAAGTTGAAAGAGATCATATGTTTTGCAAAGTATTTAAATATTTTTCACCATGCAATGCTATTAGTAGAAGCACCCCTCTAGTTTTGTTGAGTAATCAATTCAAGCATGGAATACTTGAGTGCACTTATTATAAGAATCAAATCGACCTCAACATTTCTTTGTGTAAAAAGTTAAGAGTTGATATTCTGATGATGTATATTTTATTCAAAATATCAAGCTTCCCATCATTAAATTTATATTTCACACGCTTTGATATTGGATCTCTTCATATCTCCCTCGATCTTGTTTGCGACTTCCTTCACCTTCCTGTTTCAACTTTCAAAAGCTTGCACTTCCTTTGTGTGCCTCTACAAATCAAGAAAGTTCAAAAGTTATCTTACCAACTTTATAATTTTTGCATCTTCCCCAATACAAATTTTAATCCTCTGACATATTTATGGCATGATTTGTTTACATCCATTGAAAACGAATAAGGCAAAATCACACATTCATTCAGACACATAACATTCCAGAATACTCAATCATATCTCACCGTCAATCAAACAAAGACTTTAAAGAGTTTTCTACCCTCTTCAGTGATAGCTTGAAAACTAAGGATGTGAGAAATAGTTTGGTATTCTCCTCAAAAGCCTCTGCTTGGCCTTTGGCTCTAGATTTACTTTTCTTGAATTCCTCAGAGAGCCACAAGTTCAAAAATGTAACATAAAGCTTGGAAGAAGTATGCCATATCATAATAGTCCTATAATTATTTAGTTCACAATTGTAAGGATAATTAAAAATTGGATAAATAATATCATCTAAATGTGCAGGAGGAAAACCCAAGCCAAATAAATCATTGAATATATCAACAATAGGAAGTGCCAAGAGTCAATGGCGTACTTGAAAAAGTCCTTCACCATTAATATCTTTGCTATTGTTCAAATTCCATGTAGCTTTTAAAATTTCTCCAGGGGTAAATAAGTGACAATATATTAGAGGAGAAGAAACAAGCACAAAGTATTAGACAGACAAATATAAAAGTGAGGTTGTATGGGAGACCTAAGATAGTTGAGTTTGAAAATCAATCTCCGAGGAGGATATATTTTCTTAGGGAGGAGAGAATGCCAAAAGGTCTTAGGAGAAGTGTGGAAGGATGAAAGAAACTCATGTATTCTGAAAACAAGAAAATCTTGTTTCTTGTGTTGGAAGAAACATCAATTATCCCTACGTCTAATCGAAAGAGAAGATAGGTAATGAGTGAGAACAAAGAATAAGTGCTTGTGGATAGTTACATTCCACATTATAACAACGACGAATAGGACATCTACCTGAATGGTGGATGATTTTATTGTGGTAGATGGTGTAAGGGTAGGAATCAAGACCAACCTTCAAAAGGATATGATTTATTAGTTGTGTCTACTCATTTATTAGACACCAATAAAATTATCTCATTTTATGCTATTTATAGAGACTATTTTTGACCAAGTACAACTGTTAGTATGAATCCTTTGTCGAAGTGTACGAAAAAGGACCACTTTAGCTACGCATAACTAATAGCCCTAACAACAAAAGTGGCTGCCAATATCTTCAGATCTGCAGTTAGTTGAACATAAAAGAGCTGCAAAAACCAGATCTATGCATGGAAAGACATTAAGCAGAAAAAACAAGGGTTTGCTCCATATACCAATAGACAAGACAAGAACAATTTTTTGAAAGAATTTTTATATTAATTGGGCACCTGGGAGGAAAACAAGAAGGCGTATCCAATTCTCCTCAGTGGGATGGGTTCTTGGAAGTCCTCAGTGCTTCAGATCTAATATTTCTCTCTCTTGTTGGTGTAGAAAACCCACACAAAGAATAGAACTCAAAGGGAGCTCACACAACAAATGGTAGAAAAGAGTGACCAAGTGTATAGATCCAGAGTGATCTAATAGGCAACAAAAGGTGAAGAATGGTAGGAAAACCCCTCCTATTTATAAAAAAATATTGGGTCATTCTAGATCTTGGTGCATGGGTTAACTAGATCTAGATCCACTTTTTATGGAATATTTTATTATATTTGTTGGAGGGAAAAGGTATTTGACTTGGGTCAAATCCCTTAATTTGTCAAAAATAAATAAATAAATGATTTATTTATCTTTTTAAGGAAACGGTTAGAAGATAATCAAATAAATAATGATTTATTTAATTATTTAAGGAAGTGGTTGAAAGATAACTAAATAAATAATGATTTATTTAATTATTTGTGGGTGATTTGGTCATATTTAACAAGGAATATTATCTAAATAAGGTTTAAATAATTATTTTTAGAAAATAATAAGATAAATAAAGGTTTATCTAATTAATTTCTTTGTTTTTGGGTTAAACATGACTGGGAGTAATAATTAAATTATGGTTTAATTAATTATTCCATGAGGAAAATCAAACAAATATATGTTTGTTTAATATTTCCTTTTGGGGTTTCCTGTTTGGACCATAAATAACCTAATAAATGTGGTTTATTAAGTTATTTAACATAGTGAAGGAAATTTTACTTAGGGTAAAATTGGTCTTACATGGTGTACTTGGGTCCATCTAATGATAATAGGTTAGATGACCAAAAAATGGTGTAACAGATTGCCCCACAGCGTGCGAGTGTCAGGAGAAAATCGTATGATTGAAGTACATTGTAAGAACTCAATCACTAGACAACAAAAGGGAAGTCAAAGAGAGAAATGCAAGGTAGATAGTGTGCTGAAGAACTAGACCCTGAGGAGATGAGACTCGCAGGTGCAACAAGTCTCTTTTTATGAGAGGGTACCTGTGCTGAAGGCGACGGGGGAGGCATACCTATGCCCGCCGAGACAAAGTACAAAAGAATAGTGTGTCCAGTAAACAAGGGACCGAACCATAAAGTACAGCCGGCATAATCATGAGCCAGATAAAAATACAATGAGGAATCCCATATACATGTTGTGCCTGGGATAACAACCAGGACTTGTACAATAATATCTGAGTACATGAGATACAAATACAACCCAAATGCCCCCTGTAAATGGGGAAGGGCTCACAAAATCTGACTGATACATGCAAATCAAAGAGGTGCTGCAAGTGGCTACGGCCAACATCATCAAATATCTGGAGCTGCATCGAAGGATGCAAGGAAGAGGTCATCCGGGCATGTGGGGGGCTACCTATAGGGCCACCCCCTCATGAGGGTTGAGACATCTCACACACACCCGGGAATCATCAAGAGCTACTGCTGGATCACTGGACCATCAGGTATACGGATCTCGATCATGCTGAAAGGAGCTGGAGAAACAATCAAGTCAAAGGGAAAGGAGAGATCCCTTTGCCTGATCCGAGGCACCGAACAAGAGTGGAAGCTGGAACCAAGGTACACCGCCCTCTAGACCTGGCTTCTGGAATGAATGAGCTGATGTCGACAGAAGGAGGTCCGCCATAGGTGAGGCAATGAGATACCCTCAACTAAGGCACGAGAGAAAATAGTGGAGCGACGGACAGACTGACACTGATGATGATAGTGAAATGGAAAGGATTGAGTGGCGAATGGATGACTTCCCTTGTTAGAGCATAAAGGGCATGAATGACATGGCAGCGACTAACACAATAGCATAAGGGATAGGGGACAGTGGGACTGAAGGTCATAATGTGCGACACAAGAGAGAGATCAAGCAATGAAGGATGGAGGGCTATATCGGGGTACAAAGGGACTCGGGATAGACTCCATGAATGCGATGATGACTCAACTTGGATGCTCTAAACCAGGGCGACTTGATGGTGCTGCCACATAGGAAAGGCCCAATGGGGGACCATGAAAACATGAGTACAAGAAGGTAACTCATGACGAAGATCGACACGAACAAAGACAAGTAAGGAGGCAAAATGGTGCCCCAAGTACAAGTGTCGTAAGTGAGGAAATTCGATTTTAAGGAGAGGTGAAGTGACCCTTCTTGGACAAAATGTGTCCTGGTGAAGTGTTAAACACAAAAAACGAAAAAATATGCTGGCTATCTAAAAGAAAATAAAACATGCATTTCAGAAGGGAAATGCTAAGGGTAATATTTCTTAAGATAGAGCGCATTGCGAGGATTAGGAAGGGGGTTGCCTTCGAAATCCTCTAAGAGGTATGCCCCCTTACCGAGATCCTTACTGATGATGTAAGGGCCTAGCCATAATGAGTCGAACTTCCCATGACCAAGGAAATCATGGGCCTGGTCATAGACTAGAACAAGGTCGCCTTCGTGAAAAGTGCGAGGTTGGACTTTTCGGTCATACTGGGCTTTGGTGCGTTTCTTGGCCACTTCCATGGTTTGCAAGGCAACGCGGCAGTCTTCGGAAGCGCGATCGAGCATGATAATTCGTTGCTCTAGAGGTTGGGTGTCAGGGAGAAGTTCGACGGCTAGATGTAGGGAAGGGATTTCACACTCGATTGGTAAGACTGCCTCCTCTCCAAAAACGAGGTGGAAAGGAGTGAACCCGGTGGTGGTTTTAACAGAAGTCCGATAGGCCCATAAAGTAGGGAAGAGCATGAGGTACCAGTTGGTTTTGTGCTTATTCACCGTTCGTTGAAGCATAGTCTTGAGAATTTTGTTGACTGCTTCAACTTGGCCATTACCTTGGGGGTAATAGGAGGAGGAATATTGGTGCTCAAAACCCAACAGTGAGGAAAGCTCGCGTCATATCTCATCTTCAAAATGTCTGCCATGGTTAGAGACTAGTTGTTTCGGAACTCCGAATCGAGCGATAACGTGGTTAAAGAAAAAGAGGGCCGCGGTAGCTGCCGTGTTGTTAAATGTAGGCATGGCCTCGGCCCATTTTGTGAAATAGTCGACCGCCACGATGATATATTTGTGGTTACCAGCGGATGGCGGGCGACACTCCATAAAGTCGATGGCTCATTTACAGAAGGGACCAGTGGAGACGACCGGATGGAGGGGAGCTGGGGGAGCTCGCGCCTTAGGGGTGAAATGTTGGCAATTGGGACAGTGTTTGACTGCCTCAATGCAATCACTGAAAAGGGAAGGCCAAAAATACCCAGCGCGCATGAATTTCTGGGCAGTAGCAAGACCGGAGAGGTGGCCACCACATGCGCCGCTATGGCAGGCATTAAGGACCTGTTCAGCTTCAGCGTGTGTGAGACAACGACGAAGGACAGTATCAACCCCGCGACGATAGAGGTCGTCGCCGATAAGGAGGTATCGGGGAGCTTGTTGTCGGATACGTCGGCAAGCCTCATGATCAAGGTGGAGGGCGAACTTTTGGGTTCGCAAGTAAGTAAGAATATCGCCATACCACGGGTCGTCGGAAGTAATGGCAAATAAGTGTTCATCAGGAAAGTCATCATTAACTGGAGGGTCGTGCGATTCAGTAGGTAATTCAGAAATGAGCTCAGCGAGGGCTAAGCCTTTCTTACTCTTTGGTGTGACAAATTCGAGGTCGAATTCCTGAAGAATGACGACCCAATGGGTGTACTTCCCAGTGAGGATACGACGACTCAATAGGAAATCCAAGGGGTTGGAATTAGTCACAACCTTGGTGGAGCGCATGAGGATATAATGACGAAGTTTTTGGACTGAGAACACTATAGCCATCGCTAATTTTTCTTCAGATGAGTAGGAAACAGGGGGCCCTACAAGGTTCTTACTGATGTAGTAGATCACATGCTCGATACCATTGTCATCTTCCTGGATAAGGACTCCAGCGACCGAATAGGTGGAAGCGGAGATATACAGGATGAAGTCCCAATCAAAGTCGGGAGGGCGGATCAAGGGAGCGGATGCGAGAGCCTGCTTGAGGGCATCGAAAGACTCATGAGCATAGGAATCCCAAATGAATGGGATAGTAGATCGGAGGAGTCTAAGGAACCCATGTGCGGTGGTGGCATAGTCAGGGACGAACCGACGAAGAAAATTAGCTTTGCCTTGGAGACTTTGGAGCTGGCGAAGGGTACGCGGAATGGGAATTTCAAGAATGGCTTGAACTTGCAAAGGGTCAAGAGTGATACCATCCTTAGACACGATGAAGCCTAAGAGACGGCCGGCAGGAACGCAAAAAATGCATTTCAACGGGTTAAGGCGGATATTATACTTGCGACATCGGAGAAAAATGGTACGCAGATCGTGGAGGTGCTGCGCCTGATGCTTAGAACGTGCAGTGAGGTCATATAAATAAGCAAGGATAATATGAGCTAAGTCATGGAAACAATAAGACATGGCCCGTTGAAAAGTGGTGCCAGCGTTTTTGAGGCCGAAAGGCATGACCCGATAAGAAAAAGTTCCCCACGGACTAATGAACGTGGTTTTGAGTTGATCAGCAGGACGGATAGCAATTTGGTTGTATCCGGAGAAACCATCCATAAAGGATAGAACCTCATGCCCCACACACTCGTCAATGATTTGGTCAATGAACGGTGTGGGGAAGTTGTCTTTGGGACAAGCTTTGTTCAAGTCGCGAAAGTCTGTGCAGACACGGATGGTGCCTTGTTTCTTGAGAACGGGAACTGGGTTGGATACCCAAGTGGTGTATTCAATGGGGTAAATGAAACCAGCTTGCTTGAGCTTATCGATTTCGGCTTTGATAGCGTCACGTCTGGAAAGATGAATGGGTCTCAACTTTTGACGGACCGGTTTGGCATCAGGCCATGTGTCGATATGGTGTTCGACAATGGCGGGATCGAGTCCGGGCATTTCAGAATAGGACCAGGCGAAAATATCGCGGAATTCTTTGAAAATCTTGGTGTAAGCTTCGATTTCTTCCGAGGTGCATTGGGCACCCAAGGTGATATATTCTTCGATACCTGGTGTGACTGAAATGTCAATTTTGATGGTGGGAGAGATATTGGCCATGTTTCCTTCTTCGAAAGCATCAGGTGCAGGGATGGGGTTTTTGAACCAATCGACTGCATTGGGGATGAAGTCTTTGGTTTCCATAGCAAATTGGTCATGGGACTGCTGTGGGAGGAAGTATGCGCGATGGTGCATATCGTCCCATGGAAAGTCCGGGTTGGTCATGGCTTCCATAATGTCTTCATCGGACTGGAAGATGGGAAGACTGGAGGAAGAAAGGTCACTCGAGGAGGTAGTGATGTGTGACGGGTCATCAGGAGGAGAAGGGATCAGATGTGCAATATCAATAGATCCAAGGTCGGCTGAGGAGCCGAGAGTATCTGCAGGTTGAAGGGTAGGGGAACTATCTCGTAAGGATGATGACAGGTACAAAATGGTGGTTGACGACTCTGTTGGCTCGATAGTGGGAGGAGGAATGTGAATGGGAGTAGGAAGATCCTCTAGTCTTATCGAAGTGGACTTGAATTGGCAGTACATGTCCAAGGAGGAACGATACTCGTCAAGGCGGGGACAGAGGTGGGTGTAATGGCCGTGGAAATCGCACAAAGAACAAGGGTGGTTTGTGCGCAAGGTTTTGAGTTTCGGGATAGAGTCCGGGATAGTGACGTAGACTTCGGGGATGTCAGAGTCGGGAAACGTCTCGTTGACCAAAATCTTGAGGTGCGGCAATTCAGGACACATATGGGTGGCGTGACCGATGATATCACACAAAGCGCATTGGATAGCGGGCTTTGGCGGTCGCGGAGGGGTAGGGGTTGTCGGGGCAGCTTGGTCTTGATGGGTTGCCCCCTTACGAGCTTTGCCTTTCTTTCCGGGGGCTGGCACCACAGGGGTAGGGTTCGGTGGAGGTGCTGGGGGCCCGGAGGAAGTGAGGGGGACCGGTTGAACCGGTGTCAAAGCAAGGTAAGGTTTGGGGTGACCGGGAGGGGTAGCGACTGGAGGGTCAATGTACCAGACGGGTATGCCAAGGGTCAGGTTAGGGAGAGAGAGGGTGGCCATGACGGGGACAGAAAATACTCCGGGAGGGGGAGCCAGGAAAGGTATCTGCCCAGCAGGGTAATGACCAGGAGGGACGGCTCCGAGATGGTTAAGGCCTGGGGGAACCGATCCAGGAGGATAAAGGGGTTCAGGGATACCAGCTGTAGGCGGAGGGCTAGAAGGAGGAGGTCCGGCTGGCTGAGATGAATGGCTAGGAGCGGGGTGCGGAGGGCGAGGGGGAGGTTGCTGACTAACCGAGGCAGGCCACTTAAGGGCAGCCTGAGACAATTGCATCATGCAAACATTCGATAAGCTAGGATCAGTGATAGGAGAAGGGGGAAGGTTAAGAAAAGTTCCAAGCAGGGAGGAATCTTTGTAAACGCTGGGGGAGACACTGGTCAAGGAATCAACGGTTTGCTTGTTGGCTACAGAAGATATGGTCGTCTCAGGTGAAGTCTGAGATTTTGGCTCATGATACGTCAACTGGTCAATGGTGACTATCTTTCCATTATGGGGGAAAGACATCTTGTGGAAAACCGCGGATGGGACAGCGGACATAGCATAGGTGTAGCTTCGCCCCAATAGAATGTTGTAGTCTAGCGGGGCATCGATGACTTCGACGTCAACGCAAACAGTCTTACCGGCGAGGGTGATAGGACAATTACGAAATAGGCCAATGGGCTGGGAGGCATGGCCGTCCCACGCTCGAAGGGTGATCGTGGAAGGGGCCAACTCAGGGGATCCGAGTTGCTTCCAAACCGAAGCGAACATCACGCAAGTGGATTCCCCCTCATCAATTATGCACCGCGAAACGTTGGCGTTCCGGATTTTGACTGGGATTTGGAAGGCGACGGTAGGAGGGAGAGGAGGATGGTCCGATTGAGTAGCATCGAAAACAATCATTTGGTCATCAGCAGGATCTACAGTGCCCACGGCAGATAGTAGAGCCTTCTTTTGGGAAGGGCACGACTGGAGGAGTTCCAGTGTGGAAATGGCAGCAGGGGATTGCGCCAAATCATCTACTATACTATACGACTGAGCGGCTCGACTGGAAGCAGCATTTCGGCGTAATGGGCCCTTTGGAATCTTTGGATGAACCTCAAATTTGGGTTGAGGGATGTGTAAGGGGCCACTGGATGTCGAAAGAGGCTCTGTAGAACCTGAAGAGGGAGGCTCGGGAGCAGACTGAGCAGGAGGCTTGGGGTACTGGCGAGACCGAGTTTGAAGGTGAAGGTCGACGGAAGGGGAAGGATCGGAGTGCATCATAAGGATCTGGTAATCAGAGGAACCAGACATGGACAGGGGTGCGGTTACGTGGCTATCGGGCGGTTGGGTAGCCACGAATCCCTGTTGAGGGAAAGGATCAGTGAACACAGCTGGCTGGGTAGTGGCCACATTAGGAGGAGCATGAGGGGAGGCGTGTTGTCCGCGCAATGTGGCTTGAGACTCCCACATCTGCCGCATCTGGGGTAAGAGGGGACAATCATGGGTGTAATGACCATAAACACCGCAACACGAACAAGGCTTGTTTGTGCGAAGCGGCCTGTCCGGCTTGGGCTGAGTGCCCTGTTGCTGGTTGGCAGTGTTAGGGTCCACACCAGAATTGGGTCCACGGGTACCAGGGGCAGATTGGTTTTGATTGCCTCTCCGCCTTCTTTGAGAAGAAGGGGGATTAGTCGCGCCCTGCTGTGCAAATACTTGCCCTGGAGGGGGCTGTAAGTGTTGTTGCGGGTTTGGAGGAGGCAAGGGAGATGGAAGCGCATATGCTGGAGGAGCTGGCGCACCAGGCTGCGGATAAAGGTAATGGTTAGGTTGGGCAACATTGAGGTAAGAAGGATGTTGGGCAAAAGGAGGAGGCATGCCGTATCCTGGATACATGCTACCAGGAGGGGGAAGAGTGCTAGAGGTGCTGGCCCCTCCCTGAGGAAGACCATAGCCCATAGGAGGTTGAGCGTACGGATGAGAAAGGGTCCAACGATACCGTCGGTGGAATGAGATGCCCCCGGGGCGTTAGCGCCGTCGGGCCTGGGGAGGTCAGGAAGAATGGTATAAACATAACCAGATTGAGCGTAGATCAGGTCATATTTCAAGGCTATTTGGAGGGCGGCTTCTTCAGTTTGAGGAAAGTGAGAGGCGACATCTTTGCCTATAGGAGATAAGAGGGTGCGAAGGAACCAGTCTATGTAAACCCGATCTTCGAAGGGGGGGGGGGCTCGACATAAGCTTTGTCTTCGTCGCCATCCCTGAACATGGGCAGAAAGGCGGGTCGAAGAGGTTTGCTTGAATTAAGTCAAGAGCTCCGTGCCAGTACCGTATCGGAGAGGGAGCTGGAAATAAGATAAAAAGGCTTGGGCAAGGGTCGCAAAGGTGGTATGGGAAGAGGTGGCTTGTTCAACATACCATTTAGAAGCTTCGCCGGTAAGCGTGCGTTGGAACAAACGAAGACGAATGGAGTCATCGGTAATGGAATTGGAGGAACACCACATGTGGAGAGATCGGACATGATTGGTTGGATCTTCTCCAGCAAGGCCTTCGAACTCAGGGATGTCGGAGGGGAGCTTGGTTGGCATAGCAGGCCAACCAACATCGTGGCGGATAGGGTCATTGATCAACTGATTGAAATCGGGGAGGCTGAGGCCTGCAATGTACGGCAGCAAGGGTATGGCCGAGGTAGTTCCTGTGGTGGTTCCGCTAGTAGTGGTTCCGGCATTAGGGCCTGGAGCACTGCTAACGTTAGGCCCTGGACCAGACATAGTGAAGGTGACAGGGGGAGAACCAGGAGGAGAGGGAGAACCCAATGAATCAGAAGAGGAGTCGGAGTGCGGACTCGGAGGAGGACTGGCTCGACGACGGCGGGACGGAGCCGGTCGATCAACCGGAAACTGAGGGTGAAGGCCAAGAAGTCTCCGGGAAAGGCGCCTTGGGGGCGCAATGATGACGGGAAGAAGGAAACCGACAAGGGAAAACAGGGACAGAATCAAGTGAGGTCAAGGGTAGAAAAGGTGCAGTGACAATTGATTTTAGAGTCTTTGCCAGGCGGTGTTAACCAGGCGCTTCTTCACTTAGGGTTAGTGTGTGGCGCGCGTTAATTTTAATTTTTAAACCCTTTCCGTTTTGAGAGAAAGAAAAAAGTGTGTTGCGTAACTGAAAATAAATCTGCAGAGAACAATATATAATGCTGAAATAACAGAAAATTAACAGCTACTTGTGCATCTATCTAACCCAAGAAGGGGAAAAATCTAGGCAAAACACACGGAAAAGAGGCTGATAGATCTAAGGTCAAAAGGGACAGGGATCTAAAGGATAAAGCTGCTGAAAAGAGGTGCAGATCACAGCCAAGAGATAGAGGCAAGGTGGTTGGAAAAAGGGAGGAAATCAGCAAAAAGCGGCAAGGACTGGGAGGAGGTCCTACAGAGAGGTCCAAACAAAACGACAAGAGGTGATTTGAAAGGAAGAAAGGCTGATTTAAAGGGATCTGACAAGGAGGTAGCAGATCTGGAAAAGGAAAGGCTAAAACTCTGAAAAACATACGGCTGAAACAGCTAAAACTCTTCCACAAAAGTGGAGGGTACTGAAGCCCTAGGGGGATAGGTTCCCACTTAGATGAGTAAAAACAGATCAGAACTAGGTCAAAGCGGGGAATTTTGTGAGACGGAGGTACAAGAGAAAACACGACGAAGCTTGACAAAACCCGGAAAAATTACGGAAAAATCAGCGAGAAAAATTGGCGGGTCACGGAGTTCGAGCTTGTTTCGGTGCGGGTCATGAGAAAGGGGGGGGCAGTTTAGTTGAAGTCAGGCCATGGTATACGTTAATAAAGTCATTACGTTACATTCATCTGTGTGATTTTAGGAAAGTTGCCTGCAGTCAGTTCTTGGTAACCAGCACTTTGCAACAGAGCCAAAACATTTGAAGGAAGTTAAATTTTAATATTTTGGCTATGCAAGAAAACAACAATACGAAAAATCATCATTGAAACCTAAGTTTGAAATTAGCTGAATATGCAGAAACCTGAAAACATTGTAGTAGTAATTAAAAAACCATCAGTGTGTTTGCCCATTGTTAGTATGAATCCTTTGTCGAAGTGTACGAAAAAGGACCACTTTAGCTACGCATAACTAATAGCCCTAACAACAAAAGTGGCTGCCAATATCTTCATATCTGCGGTTAGTTGAACATAAAAGAGCTGCAAAAACCAGATCTATGCATGGAAAGACATTAAGTAGAAAAAACAAGGGTTTGCTCCATATACCAATAGACAAGACAAGAACAATTTTTTGAAAGAATTTTATATTAATTGGGCACCTGGGAGGAAAACAAGAAGGCGTATCCAATTCTCCTCAGTGGGATGGGTTCTTGGAAGTCCTCAGCACTTCAGATCTAAGATTTCTCTCTCTTATTGGTGTAGAAAACCCAATGCAAAGAATAGAAGCTCAATGGGAGCTCACACAGAAAATGATGGAAAAATGGGACCAAGTGTATAGATCCAGAGTGATCTAATAGGCAACAAAAGGTGAAGAATGGTAGGAAAAACCCTCCTATTTATAACAAAATATTGGGTCATTCTAGATCTTGGTGCATGGGTTAACCAGATCTAGATCCACTTTTTATGGAATATTTTACTATATTTGTTGGAGGGAAAAGGTATTTGACTTGGGTCAAATCCCTTAATTTGTCAAAAATAAATAAATAAATGATTTATTTATCTTTTTAAGGAAGCGGTTAGAAGATAATCAAATAAATAACGATTTATTTAATTATTTAAGGAAGTGGTTGAAAGATAATTAAATAAATAATGATTTATTTAATTATTTGTGGGTGATTTGGTCATATTTAACAAGGAATATTATCTAAATAAGATTTAAATAATTATTCCTAGAAAATAATAAGATAAATAAAGGTTTATCTAATTAATTTCTTTGTTTTTGGGTTAAACATAACTGGGAATAATAATTAAATTATGGTTTAATTAATTATTCCATGAGGAAAATCAAACAAATATAGGTTTGTTTAATATTTCTTTTGGGGTTTCCTGTTTGGACCATAAATAACCTAATAAATGTGGTTTATTAAGTTATTTAACATAGTGAAGGAAATTTTACTTAGGGTAAAATTGGTCTTACATGGTGTACTTGGGTCCATCTAATGATAATAGGTTAGATAACCAAAAAATGGTGTAACAACAACGTCCATACAACCCTTGGATAAGGGACTGAAAGTTTCGGTCTTTATGTGCTTTAGTTTTTTACTGTGTAGAGGCTCTCATTACACCTAGACCTTTTTCCCCTGTTGTTAGTTTCTTTCAGTTTAAAAAACTAGATTTCAAATTAGGCTCAAATGAATGCACAAATTTCACTGAAGCAAGAAAACCACAAAAAACTACAAGAGGCTCAGTATGTACATATTTGTTAGAGACTTGTGCGTAAACCATCTGCAGAGCTCAACATGAGAGAAACTGTAGGATCTAGAGATTTTAGGAGGCAGTTCTTCAACAAAGGAAAGCTTAGCTCCAGAATTGCATGTTCCTTACTCTATGCACATATCAACATGCAATTTGGCACCACACAAGGACGCATAAGGCAGGAAGAAACAACAACAAAAATACAGGACTTACTAGCGAAGAAGACAACTGGAAATGGCTCATCTTCCAAGCCTCTTTTTTACTTTCTTACCCAAATGTACCCTAACTTTTAACTGCACTTTTATCATCTAGAAGTTGTAAAGACGTGAAGATGAAATGATTTACTTTCCTATAGAATCAATATTTTATCTACTACTTCATTGAACATGGTTTGAAAATTGAAATATTTACTACGATTGTAGATTTGCGAGCCGATAATGAAATCCAACTTCCACTGCTGATCTGAAAATGGCCTGGATAACTTGTATGTATTCCAAGAACCTACCACTTAGTTTTAATTATAATGATCTAGCTTGTACTTGACAATTTTGCAGAATTATTTACTTGAAAGTGGTGTATGAATTTATATGTTTATGTGTCTTAAGTTCATTTGTTCTTGTTGCAATTTAACATGTATGATAGAAACATAATGCAGAAAATAATCATTCAAACACAACAACAATTTTAATCTAGGAGTTCACTCGAAATCTTTTGGGCTACGTCTCCTTTGAGCTTGGTCATCTTGACTCAGCTCTTTGGGATTATGGTAATTCTTTTTACGAAGTAAATACTTAATTCCAATGAATAAAACAATGATCCAAAGGACTGAAAATACCATAAATATCCCTCAATTGGCTGTCTGAACTTTGTAAACAACTTTAGGCTCTTGTTGACACGATTCCTTTTGTCAGTGCACTAAGCTACTCTGAGCTTCTAAATGGCACAAAATCCCTCAGAATTCTATTTCTGTTTCTAAAACCACTACTGCTATATCCAATACGCATCAGACATCAACTATCAACTAATAAATTTCTCAAATTGAGCATTGCATTCCCCAAATAGGCTATCCTCCACGGTTTTCCCAGGGCTGCCCAGAACTTCACATCATATTTTCAAGCTCTAGAAGTTCTCAAAATGTTTTGGAACCAATGAAAGTGGTTTCAGAACATTTTAAGAACTTCTAGAGCTCGAAAAGCTTATGTGAAGTTCTGGATAGCCCTGGGAAAACCGTGGAGGATAGCCTATTTGGGGAATGTAGTGCTCAATTTGAGAAATTTATTAGTTGATAGTTGATGTCTGATGTGTATTAGATACAAAAATAGTGGTTTCAGTGACAAACAAAATTCTAAGGGAGTTTCTGCCATTTAGAAGCTCAGAGTAGCTTAGTGCACCGACAGAAGGAATCGTGTCAACAAGAGCCTAAAGCTGTTTACAAAGTTCGGACAACCAATTGAGGGATATTTATGGTATTTTCAGTCCTTTGGATCATTTTTGTATTCATTGGAATTAAGTATTTACTTTGTAAAAAAACTTTCCATAATCCCAAAGAGCCGAGTCAAGATGACCAAGCTCAAAGGAGATGTAGCCCATGAGATTTCGGGTGAACTCCTAGATTAAAATTGTTGTTGTGTTTGAATGATTATTTGCTACATTATTTTGTTGTCATACATGTTAAATTAAATCAAGAACAAATGAACTTAAGACACATAAACAGTAAAAATTCATACACCACTTTCAAGTAAATAATTCCGCAAAATTGTCAAGTACAAGCTAGATCATTATAATTAAAACTGAGTGGTAGGTTCTTGAAATACATACAAGTTATCCAGACCATTTTTAGGTCAGGATGGTATTAGATCCAGGTTGCTTTATTGACATAGCAATTTCTTGATTGAATAGCTTGAAAGGTGTTTAAATAGTGTAAAAGATTGACGTTTTACTGTTTGCAAACTGATTGTTGTTTGAGTTTGCTTGAGATTTTGGGATAGCTACTGATTAGCTAAGTCCTGGAGAGGAAAAAAAAGGAAGAAAAGGCATTAAGGCATATTCCTTACCCCAAGGGACCTCAAGGTCAATTTTGGAACACAAACCCTCTTGACGTTTGTTTGTTAAGAAGCTCTTGGATTTTGTTTGTTATTTGGTTGCTTGAATAAGAGTTTGTCTCTACAACCATTTGATTAAAAAAGCTTTGTCATTTGTTTTTAAAAGCTTTGAGAACTTTGTTGAAGTTAATTTGTTCATTGAAATCATAATGACAACTTCTACAAGTGAAGTTTCCTCCTTCACAAGATTCTTCAATGATGATATGAAGCCTGACTTTATTATATTGAAGGACATGTTGCAGATTTTGTTTGAGGATAAATAAGAAAGCACTGAAATTCATGAACAGTTGTTTGCCATGAAGGAAGAGAAGGAAGAAATTATTCAAATATTGCATGATATGGAGAGGTAACTCCATAAAGCCCAAGAGGCTTTGACCAAGAAAATGCATGAGGAAGAGTTAATCCATTCTAACTTGTCTTTAGTTTCCTCATTAGAAAGATGTGTTAGTTATTTCGAAAAACATACAAGGGGAATAGGGTCCAAATTAATGATTAAAATGGGATATGAAGGCAAGGGATTAGGCAAGCATGCACAAGGCATGGTTGATCCCATTTCAGTTGAGGAATGACCCAAGAATCTTGGTCTTGGTTATGTGCAATTTAATGGCAAAGACTCCAAAGCCATGAAGGCATGTGAGGCTAATTTAAAGAGAACTGTTGTTCCAAGTTTTAAGATGCAAATATGTCAATTTTTTTTCAAAGATGATTTCCATTGCTTTAAACCTTTGATGCAACAAGAATATGGTAAACATGCAACTTATGGCGAGCATGCAAGTTCATACAGTTTTCAAGATAAGAATGATGATGTTAGTCTGCAAATGAAAGCTGTAGTCTCTACTAGTTCATCTCCTCAAGAAGGAAAAAAGGATGAAAATTCAAAGCAACACAAGAGGTATAAATCTTCTCATGATCAATTTGATTGTGTTTCTACAAAGCATGATAATTTTACATGCTTAAATGGAAGAAAGTTTTGCTGTACATATTATGGTGGATTTAACCATGTTTTTCGAGATGCTGATGAGGAAGAAAGCATACAGGAAGCAGATGAGGCAAAGACAACTTTCAAAGAAGGTGCATAAGTTTTTCACATATTGCCAAAATAAGGGACATGATGTCTCTCATTGTTGGAATTTTCATCCAACTAGTCGTCCAAAGCACATGCATCAAGAGGACAAAAAGATTGGCACAAGTAGAACTATGGATTCCATTATTGATGTGAAAATGGAAGATTCACATGAAGAAGTGTTGCAGCAGCAAAAGTCACCACGGAGGTGACTTGGAAAGAAGTGGATGGAATTCTTAACACAATAAGAAATAATCTTTGTACATAACACATTTTGGTTGTATGCATGTATTTCTGTTGAAACGTTTGATGTAAGATTGCATATAAATGCGGTTTAGTTGAAGGAATTTCTTTGTTGTTGCAAAATTTCGTCGTGGATGTGTAAAAGATGAATATGATACTCACTTATATTGCAGCAATATATTTTAGTTCAGCTCTTTAGTCACCCACATGTTTTTGGGATTATGTACTTGTTGGTACTTGAAAGGAATAGTTGAAGGTGTACATGTGCATGGAATTTGTATGTGTAAATAGCGAACTGTAAATAGGTTCATTGTACATTGATACTGTTAGCCACCTATAAAATTTGTTATAGCAAAAGGTGGCTAAGACTTTTTGAGCCTTCAAGGAACAAATTTTATTGCTAAAAAGTGTTGGCTCTTGAAGACTCTTGAAGGCCTCATGCCTCTCCTCTGTCCAAATCTTCACTGTTGTTCCCTTTTTTATATACTTAGAATTTCTGTTGTTTCCATAAGTGAAAATACTGCTGCAAAATCATAATTTTTCCCCTCCCTCCACTCAAAACTAACCTTCATTTTTCTCCCCTTTTTCTCCATAAAACTCCTCTATTTTCATGATCCCTCTTCTTCCCTTCATGAAAATCATTTTTACAAGGTTGAGAACTCACTTTTTAGCCTTACCGAAACCCTCAAATTCCTTTGAAAAGCCATTGAAAATCTATAAAAAACCCATTTTTTGCATAAAGGCTTAAGCCCCTTTGGGCTAAGCCTTAAACCACTTCCCCTCCATGTGCCCCAGCGCTAGACATCCAGGCTCTTATCACTGATCAGGATTTATGCAGGAACACAACAGAATAAAAAAATAACCATAAATACAGAGATGCAGCGGAAATAACACTTCATTTCATTAATATCAAAGAACTAAAATTTGCTTATAGACAAAATGGAAATAAAACTAGCTAGGGCGTTGGTAGCTATCTCTGAGAAGAGATGTGGTGGCTACAGGCCTCTGAACTGTGTTACAATGAGGCTCGAGGGCCTATTTATTGTTGAGAAACAATGTAGAATCCGAAATGTCCAAAAACCTAACCGTAGGAGATGAGGCGCCAAAACTGTGGGCGCCCATTTGGGTAAATTGGTGGTTCAACTTCCCGGGGGCGTAACTTTGGCATCCGATCTCTGTTTGACGTGATAAATAGCTCGTTAGAAAGATCTATCCGAGGAGTACAATTTTTTAACGAGCAACATCGGTCCATGGACCCATGTTGCTCTCCGTTTTCCCAAAAAACGTCGTTTAGGGCCTCAAAATGACTCTGGAAGTTCACCCGAAAAACTGCTAAAAATAGTAAGTTTTGTTGCAACTTGAAAACTGAAAGAACTGATGGTGGGGGTTCAAATGGAATAGGTGGGTGGCCACCAATATCCACCTGGATCATTAAGGCCCCAAAACGGCTTCGGGAGTGGAGGACCCGAAAACCTGCTAAAAATAGTAAGTTGTGATGAACATGAAAAGCTGCAAGAAATGATGGTGCTAGTCCAAATGGAATAGGTGAGTGGCCACCGATATCCACCTGGATCATTCCTCCCTCCTTAGGAAGCAATGGTCCCCATTGCGTTGAGATCCTCCATGAGATGAGGCAAATTTTGTTGAACTGAGTATTAGATGTGTTGAAGATGTCATGGACCTGCGGGTGGACATGTTGGATGCGTTTAGTAAATTTGGTTTCTTTATCAGCCTCAGACAGTACATGTTTGGATTCTGTATGTGTAGTTGCAGGATGTATGGCAACATCAGGCGGTGGTGCATTGGGAGTCAGATCAATGGAGTGCTTGTCCTGACAGTGTAGAGGAACCTCTATGAGTGAGGAGAAATTGTCATCGTATTCCTCCATGACTTTGTCCATCTGCTGCAGCCGTGAAAGGGAGCCCTGTTTCAAGGTTGTGGCCACAATATTCTTCTTTCCCTGTGAGTGAGTCGTAAGGAAAATGAATTTCCTGGTCTGGGAAACAATCTTACTGCGTTGTTTTGCAGTAGTCAAAGAGATGGCAGGAGGCGGTACTACCTACGGTATCCTGTACAAGTTATTTCCCAAAGTAATAATAACAGCACGAGGCCTAGACTCATACACAGCATGTCGTCTCCATAAGTATGGTTGGCCCAATAATACATCGGCTACATCAAGAGGAGCAACATCACACAATACCTCATCCGTGAATGGCTTGATACTGTATGGAAGTCGGCACTGCTGGCGGATGCGGAGATCTCTCCCTGGGTGGAGCCACCCAATGGTATACGGCTGCGGGTGTGCTATGGTTGGTAGGCCGAGCCGCTTCACGACATCTACTGAAATGAGGTTCTTTTGGCTTCCGCTATCGACGAGAAACTGCAGCGGAGAACCCTTCACCCACATCTGCGACTGGAAGAGGCGCTCCCCCTCCTCTGGATCCTCTGGACCCTCCTTCTGGATCTTGGTGGTGGCAACAATGGCACTGGGATCCGCATCAATGATTTTCTTCCCTTTGTCATTGCCTTTGTCTGGTTCTAACTCAGGATCAGAAAATGCATCTGATTCGGGTGCCTTTAGTTCAGCCACCAAAGACTGTTTGGCCCGACACTCGTTTGTGCTGTGAGTGGGGCTGTTATGAAATTCACACCACTTCCCTGTGTCCTTCTTTGGATTTGTGGTGTTGTTTTGAGTCGCATTGCTTTGGCCTTGCCCCTTGTTCTTCGGTTCGGGGCACCTTTCGGATTCGCAAATCCAAAGTCTCGCTTTTTCTACTTAAATTTCTGCTCGATCTTGGTGGCATAGCGATATGTCATGCCAAGCGATGTAATGTTGAGGAACTCCATTTCCTGTTGAATGTGTTTGTGTAGATAGCCGCGGTACTTGAGCACCAAATGTCTCTCTGA
This sequence comes from Pinus albicaulis, assembly GCA_034641835.2. NCBI lineage: Eukaryota > Viridiplantae > Streptophyta > Pinopsida > Pinales > Pinaceae > Pinus > Pinus albicaulis. The sequence goes on from CM076574.1 coordinate 1,161,016,327, forward strand.
ATCTTTAATACCCAACTTTGTGCACAGGCTATGGAACAGATTCGTCAGTTCGTGCACATCTTGATCCTTTTGTTGCCGCAACGTGGTCCATTAGATGTATTTGTCCTCATAGCTCCCCACGGGGTAATATTGTTCCTTGATGCTGTCTCGAAATGAATTCCAAGTGGGTGTGGCCGAGAACAGAGAGGGTTCCCCTTCACCCTCTTGCTCACGGTAGGTTTCCCACCAGTCTTTGACATGGGGGGCAGCTTTGAGGAGTGCAAAAATAATATTTTCTCAGTCAGAGAAGTCATGGACCGAGAAATAACCTTCCTTCAAATATAGGAATGTCAAATTTTACCTGTACCTTGAAGGGAGTGACGCCTCCAGAGTGGCTGTTGGATGCAGATGCGCCATATGTGGGCAGTCGTTGAAGGATTTGAGCAAAGTTATCCATCATCGCGTTCCTTTATTTCTTGAGGGCCTCCTTGAGCAGTATTCTGATAAGATCTCCTGCTCCCTCGTCTTTCTTTTCTTCCGCCATGGGAGGTCGTCGGGGTTTGCGAGGCTGATCTTGCAAGGGTTCAACTAGAACGAGCCCTAACTCCTTATACCCTGACCGCATTAGGGACATGCAAAGAAAAAAAAAGAAAGAGCAGACCCGCTCTGATACCACTGATCCAGATTTATGTAGGAATGCAACAAAATAAAAAATTAACCATAAATACAGAGATGCAGTGGAAATAATACTTCATTTCATTAATATCAAAGAACTGAAATTTTCTTACAGACAGAATGAAAATAAAACTAGCTAGGGCGCTGGTAGCTATCTCTAAGAAGAGATGTGGCGGCTACAGGCCTCTGAACTGTGTTACAATGAGGCTCGAGGGCCTATTTATTGTTGAGAAACAATGTAGAATCTGAAACGTCCAAAAACCTAACCGTAGGAGATGAGGCGCCAAAACTCTGGGCGCCCATTTGGGTAAATTGGTGGTTCAACTTCCCGGGGGCGTAACTTTGGCATCCGATCTCCGTTTGACATGCTCAATAGCTCGTTAGAAATATCTATCCGAGGAGTACAATTTTTGAACGAGCAACATCATTCCATGGACCCATGTTGCTCTCCGTTTTCCCAAAAAGCGTCGTTTAGGGCCTCAAAATGGCTCTAGAAGTTCAGGACCCGAAAAACTGCTAAAAATAGTAAGTTTTGTTGCAACTTGAAAACTGAAAGAACTGATGGTGGGGGTTCAAATGGAATAGGTGGGTGGCCACCAATATCCACCTGGATCATTAAGGCCCCAAAACGGCTTCGAGAGTGGAGGACCCGAAAACCTGGTAAAAATAATAAGTTGTCCTGAACGTGAAAAGCTGCAAGAATTGATGGTGCTAGTCAAAATGGAATAGGTGGGTGGCCACTGATATCCACCTGGATCAATCACATCAGAAAAACACAGCGAGCACAAGTATTTTTTTGTAGAAAAACTCCGATGCGATTAGCCCTCTGTTTCATAACCCCCGATCATATTATTTTTCCATGCAACCTGTGGGCCCGCAATTGGGCGCTAAATCATTGTGAAAATCCATCTTCGATCCAATTTTTCCTTTGTAAATACAAAAAACCCACTTATCCAAAGTTTGGTCTAACGCACCCATACGACGAATTTTAAATGAAAAAAGGTTAGATAAAAAAGACCCGAAGCGCGATCGCATCGAGGAAATTCAAAATGGGTTGATTGAAAGACCTGCATCAAAATTTCCGATGCTATTGGGTCCCATATATATAAACCCCGCCCCCGCCGCTTTCCATTCCATATAACCTACACCTGGGACCAAGAGTTTAAGTCCCGAGGTGCCAATCGCATCACAAAATTCCAATGGGTAGATTGAAAAGCCCAAGCCCGAAGCTTCGATTGCGATTGGCCCTTTACTGTATATGTTTCGGGCCTATTATCATTCCATATAGACCAAGGCCTTGCAGTCGGGCGCCTAACCATGTTATATATATTTTCCGCCCCGACCCACCATAAAACCTTTGTTTATATTAAAGTGTTGGGTTTTCCTATGTTTTAAAAGTTTTCTGCCGGTGCGTAAGTAGAAACAATTCCGATCGTTGATCATAAGCCGATCAAATGGCCCGCGCTCAATCGCATCGCAAGTTTCATCGGGCGCATTTTATTTTTTCCCGCGATTGGTCATTCCGCGATCAATCGAGAGCCGTTTATTTCCTCCCCGCCTTCCTCAGATCCGACGGCTCTAATTCGCTCTGATCATTAACCCTTCCTCCGCCTTTTTAAAACCCCTCCGATTCATTTTTCGTCGTCGATATGATCTGCAGATCGACAGTCAGCGCTTAATCGCATCGCAAGTTTTTTGTCGAGCACATTAACATTGTTTCTCTGCCTATTGCGACCCTCCGATTGGATTTGGACCATCCACGTGTCCAGATCGGACGGTCCCAGATCATTCCGTCTTATTCTTCCCTTCGCTCTCCTTTTTACCTTCTCTTGGCTTATCTGCACCATTGGATGCCGCCATCCAACGGCTACACTCCTCCCCACATCCTCTACAACAGTTAAACCCACAATGAAGGATTTCTATATATTTTGTGTGTTTTGCAGGATTAATAGTTTTCCATTATCTTGAAAGAAAAGGCCGAGGGCTGGGAATGACGATTCCCACACCCTTGATTTATCAAAATAAAACCATTCGCGGGGTTCAAGATCCACGTTTCGTCAGTGCTTCATGGGCATTGATGCCTTGAGAGCCCTGCGCGGCTTGCACATCAACAAGACATTGTGATTTTAATCACAATGAAAAGAGTATCAGTTTTGAAGACAGGGCACATCAGAACAGAATATTGAAGACAGATTTGCGGGGATTACGGCTAAGATTGATTATCAAAAGCTGAATCCCCCAAATTAAAACAGAATTAAAGGTAAATCAAAAGATCTATCAGACAAAAAGGCCTCCACCGCCACATTTGAGGCGAATTGATTCCTCCCAGCTACCACAAAGCCACCCGTGCCTTAAAAACATTCAAACAGAGGCCGAAGTTATTGATCAAATGAAGATATTCACCTTAGCGCAACCAGAGAGTTACTTCTGCAAGGAACTTAATGCAAAAAATATCTGCAGAGTTACTCCAACATGACACAGAGCCTCAAAAGTCAATAAAAGCTCCCACCGAGCTTAAAATATTTAATGTATATCAATTAATACAGTAAAACACCTGTAAACTTCTTCATCGAGCCCCTCAAAGGCCGAGAAGTCATAACTCTGTATTAATATTCCTGAGAGATCTTTTATCAGATCTCACCTCCTCATTCTTCTATATATACTTCTGCAGAAGATGAGTGAGGGGTTGGTTGCAAAACTTTGAAATACATTTGAGCTTAAACTTCTGATTGTAAATAGTGTTCACTGGCCCTTGGAGCTCTGCCTTTGATAGCCAAGTTAGGCTGAGACGAGTAGATGATTGCTAAACTAAAGAATTGGACTTAAAGATGTAACTGGTTTGGAGCATCAATACAAGCTGATTTATGGGATCCTGGTATATGTTGACGGTGATATTCTTCTCATTGTAACTTGTTATTTTGTTTATGTTTTCACTGTGTTCATCTTCTCTTATAAAGAACAACATGCACAGAGTTAGGACCTACTGTATATCAGTACCCTTCTCTGTTTGAAAATCTTTATCTGAATGTTTTCTCTCATCTGTGTTATTTGGGAATGATTCAATTCAATTTAAGCATAGGAATGCTGGCGTTCCCTCGTATTATTGCCTTAGCTGAATATTATTCTTGAATGTTATGTTCAGTATTAGTTAAGTGGAGATGAACTATGGAAGATATGGTGTGCCCTGGTCCTAGTTTTATCCCTAAAGACTGTCTAAATGTTTCCCTTGGAATGTGTTAAAAGCTGGCTAGTTTAGAAGTACTTACCAGATCTTAGGCCATTCTGTGTTATCTTTTTGTTTGTCTTGAAAGCAACCAAGTAAAGCAGAGCTAGGAGAGGATTTGTGGTGAGCCCGGCCCGCTAGTTTCTACTCCAACAGTTGCCTTCAAGTTTCCCTTTGTTTTAAAAATGTTTTCTATTGAAAGTGTATCAAAGGCTGGCTAGTTTAAAAGTACTTACCAGATCCTAGTTTTCTTTTATGTTTTTCTTGAGTCAATGTCAAAGGCTGGATAGTTTAGAAGTACTTACCAGATCTTGGGCTGCTCTTTGTTCCTCATCTGTTTAATTCTCCTTCTTATTGTACCATTTCATTCCATAAATCAAACTTCAAAGAGATCCTTAGACATAGATGACTTGCCCCATGGACCACTCTTGCCTCTTGCTGTTCCAATTAAACCCTATTATGACTCCATAACCCAATGGACTAAAACCTGCAATTATCTATCTTTTTGGCCGAAGCTTACTCTCATTGCTTGCAACTTCTCACCTTTGGAACTCTTTCCATTTAGGATTTTCCCTCAAACTGTAATCATGCTCAACCATCCAAAAACAAAACAAAACCTCGACCTTCATAACTAGCCTAATATCATTACCCCAAACTTCAAAGAAAAATCCATCTTTGCACTTACTGGAGAGATCCCTCTCCGGATTCAGGAGGGCTAGATCCTAGAATCCCAAAGTGGTTGAAACAATGTTGTTTCTGTGATTGGACTTTGCCAATCTTGCTAATTACAGATCCCTAACAGATACATGCATATGTGTTTGTCAAGATGTATCATGTTGTTTATCGACTTGTGTTGACTATGTCGCACATTTTTGTCGACTTGTGCTGATTGTGTTGCACACTTTTTACATTGATTTTGTGTCAATTGTATAACACATTTTATGATGGCTTGTTGTTGATGTCGCATGTTGCATGATTTATGTTTGAGCCACCTTGGATCATTGATCAAGGCAACGATGTTCAGCTACCTTCTGAAAATTTCTCGCAAGATATTTTCTGAGTGAGTGCAAGAAATACAGCTCTTGACAGGAGGATATGCGCATTGAGGAAGGGAAGTGTGAATTGCTTTCTAGTTGTGGTTCAAATTCACTAGCCATGCAAGGAAAGTATTTGGAGGCTAAAGAGAAGAGGGTGTAGTACTCTCATTTGCTGTATAGATCAATTTTAGTCGTCCAAGAGAGATGTTGGGGTCCAAAAGCTTCTCATTTGGGAGGTGTGATCAAAACTGGATCAAGGACCTAAGAATTAGCTCAAAATTCAAAGTTACGGGATTGGGTTGAAACCAATATGGCTGCATAGGTCTCATCTTCCTGATTCCGGTGCCACAAAAAGTTTGAAAAACGGACACTGTATGAAGAATTTATTTCACTTTGAATGCCGAGTGGGTTCGGTGGAGCACGGAGGGGCCAACCTTCCTCCCATGGAACCTCATCATATGACCAGTGTGGGAGCTTAATGTTAAGAGTGCTTAAGGAGCCTAATATAAGGTTTAATATTTAATTAAGATTTAGTTAAGTGGAGTTTAATATGGCAGAGATTCTGGAGGCACTCCCAAATTTAGGAAAACTTCCAGTTTTAGTGGAGTTAATTGGCAGTTGCCCCACATTTAGTGGAGGAAATTGGGGCAAAGTTGTTTTGGTCATAAATTCCTCAGTATTGAACCAAATTGGATGAAATGTTGGTCAATTTTGGGTATATTTGACCTTATGAATACTTTGGGATAGGTTTCAAGTCAAATGAAGGTGATCTTCAGAGGCTTTTGCTTCAGGGAAGATGAAGGAGCCATCAGGGCCACCATGAGACAAATTCAGTTTGAGGCCTAACTAGGGGAGTTAAAATCCTTTTCCAGAGTTCCAATAGTATAAATTAGATAATTCAGATGTTAAAAATCTGATGAAATGGTTTTCAGAGCCTATAGAGAACGTTTGAAGGCTGAAAAGCTTCAGTAAATTTCTAGGGGTTATTAGTGATAGCTTTTGCCAGTAGCAGTGCAGGGCTTAGAAAGAGATATTTGAGACCATTTGCAGTGAAACAGTGTTAATTATTGGCTGAAGCATCATTTTGAATATATTTACAGAGGTTTCAACAAGTTTTAAAGACTTTAGAGGTCAAAAACTCAGCAGAGAAGTTTTCCTTGACCCCAGTGCCAAGGGTGCTGATAGATGATTGAGGCGAAACTGGAGAAGCTGGAGGCTAGTTTTGATGAACAAAAAATCTATCTTGATTATTTCAATAATTTTGGAACCAATGGAGGTGGTTTCAAAACATTTTGAGAACTTCTAGAGCTCGAAAAACTGATGTGAAGTTCTGGGCAGCCTTGGGAAAACCGTGGAGGATAGCCTATTTGGGGAATGCAGTGCTCAATTTGAGCAATTTATTAGTTGATAGTTTATGTATGATGTGTATTGGATACAAAATTAGTGGTTTCAGTGACAGAAACAAAATTCTAAGGGAGTTTGTGCCATTTAGAAGCTCAGAGTAGCTTAGTGCACCGATAGAAGGAATCGTGTCAATAAGAGCCTAAAGTTGTTTAAAAATTTCAGACACCAATTGAGGGATATTTATGGTATTTTCAATCCTTTGGATCATTGTTTTATTCATTGGAATTAAGTATTTACTTTGTAAAAAAACTTACCATAATCCCAAAGACCTGAGTCAAGATGACCAAGCTCAAAGGAGATGTAGCCCACAAGATTTTGGGTGATCTCCTAGATTAAAATTGTTGTTGTGTTTGAGTGATTATTTGCTGCATTATGTTGTTGTTATACATGTTAAATTGCAGCAAGAAAAAATGAACTTAAGACACATAAACAGTAAAAATTCATACACCACTTTCAAGTAAATAATTCTACAAAATTGTCAAGTACAAGCTAGATCATTATAATTAAAATTGAGTGGTAGGTACTTGAAATACATACAATTTATCCAGACCATTTACTGCCCAAACTTTGTAAACATCTTTAGGCTCTTGTTGACATGATTCCTTCTGTCGGTGCACTAAGCTACTCTGAGCTTCTAAATGGCACAAACCCCCTCATAATTCTGTTTCTGTCACTGAAACCACTACTGCTGTATCCAATACACATCAGACATCAACTATCAACTAATAAATTGCTCAAATTGAGAACTGCATTCCTCAAATAGGCTATCCTCCACGGTTTTCCCAGGGCTGTAGAACTTCACATAAGCTTTTCGAGCTCTAGAAGTTCTCAAAATGTTTTGGAACCAATGTAAGTGGTTTTAGAACTGGAGAAAAAATGGTTTGGATAACTTGTATGTATTTCAAGAACCTACCGCTCAGTTTAAATTAAATGATCTAGCTTTTACTTGACAATTTTGTGGAATTATTTACTTGAAAGTGGTGTATGAATTTTTGTTGTTTACGTGTCTTAACTTCATTTGTTCTTGCTGTAATTTAACATGTATTGTTGGTGTTCAGATATGAACCATATTCAATCCTTTTTCCACATAAATTATCAACCCGAGGGCGTTATTTATTTCAAGACTAACGGAAAAGTATATGCATATACAAGAATTGTGGTCTGCTGTGAATCACAGATTAATCTATAACACAAATATCATTGTAACAACAATAAATCAACTTGCAGAAATAAAAAGCATCCATAGCAATTACGTAACTGTAATAGTAATTAAGGAGTCACACAAAACACAGTACTAAAATAAAATCAAGAAGAACACAACACCTGATCACAAGAGTGGGCCCAACTCTTAGATTAGGGCTACGGAAACTCAAGTGTTATAGGAGAAACAACGAGTTGATGTGTATCGATTAATAAAAGAAGATTAATTACAAGATTTGTATCTCTGTGTAAGGGTCCCTCGATTCGCAGCCCGTAGGCTTCTTTATACCATAACCCTAGAGCCCCCAATTTCTCCCAACAAATCCATTGTTACAAAAATATATATTGTTACAACAACAACTGGATTTCCCAGCAAGAAACCGTAAGGAAACCAAAGATAACACTGATACATCCATGGCTGTTACGCTGTAGAAAAAATAAGAGAAGTGCTGGAAAATGATGGGCTATGCCTTGTCTTGCGGCCGTAACGCGCTTGTTGTAGCCAAATTAAGAGAAAGATAGGAATTAATACATAAAAAGGTAAAACCTCCATGACAAGTACATCATTAATCAAATATCCCATAAAATATAGGAGAAATGGTTTTACCTCATGCTTTTAAGATGAATAATGGCACAAAGAGATAGAAAGGTAGGGTAAAATGAGGGAAGAAAGTATACAAATTTGGTACCCAACATCTCCCCCTGACTGATCTATCTGCATGTCCTCATGCAACTCGTCATCTCCTCAGGTCCGGATTGGACTGACTGTGATCAACATGAAGCTCTACAAATTCATATTCTACATCCATCTCTATTCCTGGTGGCTTATATCCCTCTGTCAAAACAACGTCTTTCCACTAGTCGGGTTCAATGTTATAAGCAAGAGTATACTGCTCAGCTGGTAGCCATAAAAGTGGAAATCAAAATCCCAATCCCATCCATCTAACCCCACAGGTATGAATACATGCCACATAACATGGAAATATTTCCAAGGCACGTGCAAAGTTAGGAGCCCAAAATGGTTCTCTTCCCCTGACGGCTGAAGAAGACAACATCCATCTCTTCTGACAACTATCCAAGGCTTCCTGACAAAATTTCGTAATCTGGCCGACACACAGGTCAGCACACCACTTCTGAGTTGCTGTCATGTGTTCCTTTCGACCCTCAATTTGTAGAAAGGTATAATGTTTATTGTAAATATTTGTGGACTGACCATGCTCTCTTCTTACCATTAATGGCTTTTCGACTTGATTTTCTTCAAATGTATCCCAGGCCTTTCTCCATTTAATCTGATTAATGGTATAGGAGGTGAAAGCCCTTAAATGGATGTCCCCCACAAATGGAACGGGGTTAAAGGAATGACCATGCTTTAAATAATATCCATGCATGTAGAACTCACACATTAAATGTTGTCATATAACATCATGAATTTTTAAAATACGGAGAAATTGAATGGGGTCCTCAATTTCGCACCAAATCTCCTTATATATAATTTCAAGAAAAAAGTAAAGAAACTGCTCATGAAGGAATAGGGCATAATTATGTGCAGGAGGTCTACATGCCATTACCTGTTGTGCTAGGGAGAACATCTTCTCCTTATCTTTCTTTAGCAATTGAATTTGTTCTTCCAACTCTTCTATCCTAGCCTTCTGTTTGGCCTGCTTTAGCCGAGCCTTGTATAATTGATCTATGTACCCTGTAACGACTCCAGCAGCCAATTCTTGAACCCTAGATGTTTCTTTCTTGTGGTCACTTGTTGTAAACTGCCATTTCTGAATTTCGACGGCCAATACAAATTCTTGACCTTCAAACAATTCTTCGATTGGGCCGGTCTGGGTAGCCGCAGTGGAGACTTCAACCTTCGGCTTTATTGACCTCCATTTGTAGACCTTTACCTTCCTTTTTAAATGTTACAATTGCTTCTTCAAACTCCAAACTTCTCTTTTTAGTCTCATGGTTTCACTGAATTGCAGCTGGTACCTCGTTTTGAGAGGTAACCTTCTTTTTTGGCACTGTTCAATCCATTCTTATTTAATAGCGAATTAAGGTTATGGACCTACAACAGGCTCAGAAGGTGGCAGGATACTGTCGACATCTTGCCCTGATTCTTTCATCAAAACCTCTTGGCCAGGTCCCTGAACCACATTTCCTTCTTCTTCTACATTTCTTTCGGAAAATTCTGCTGCTTGGCTAGCAAATTCATCAACCCTTCTATGTTCCGATATTTTTATAGGAACTATTTCTTCTTGGTGAACCTCTAATTGTTCTGGTTCAGTAGGTCTAGGCCAACCTTGGAAGTGTCAACAAATTTTAATACTGGGGGAACAAAAACTTCTTCCACCAACTGTTTAGGTGAGGGAAATCCCCTTGCCCCTCTGGGCATCATGGACTAGAATGGAGAACAGGGAACAGATCCCTCATCATCATTACTAGGTTGGACTAGGACTTCATGCATTACTACCTCAACCAAAGTTGACACTGGTTATTGTGGAGCAATGTTGATTCTGTGGCTCAATTCCCTTCTTTCCTCCTGCTCTTCTCTTATCACTTCTTCTTCATGGGTCGATACTGGTTCTTGTGGAATAATATCGACCACCTGACTCATTCTTTCTCTAGCCTCTTTTTCCGTAGAAATATCCTTCGTTTTCATAGTTGGTACCAACTCTTGAGGTCCAACATCGGTTCCACGGGTTGAATCCTCCTGTTTCAGCCGAATTGGGGGTGGTTCTTGTGTAACACCCCCAACTGTATCAACATCCATTTTTATTGGGGAAAGTGATGTTGTTTCTTGCGAAACATCAACACTTTCCGTTTCTCTGTTTACAATTCCATCCCTTTGTTCTTCATTGGCAAAGGTTTCCGACTGTATCACAATATCAATTTCCTGCATAATGTCCATAATTCCTTCCTTTGTGGGTTCCTTGTGAAAATCTGGTTCTTGTGTGACAACTTCATTTGTGCAGCTAATCAGCTCTTCCATTCTGATTTCCTTTTCTGCGGCTTTTTCCAGTGAGGCTGTTTCTTGTGTGACAGACTCGTCCTCATGTTGATTGCTTCTTCCATAATTATTTCTTCAGGTTCCTCCTGATCAATCATCATCTCCTCTTCCTCAGGTTCTTCCTGATCAATCTCTGTTTCCATTTTCTCGGGTTCCTCTTGATTGATTTCTTCTGAAGGTTCCTCTTCCACCTGACCAGCCAGAGAGCCTGGCTCTTCTTCTCTAGTAGCGACCATAGTTGTTACCTATTCTTCTGAGGATCCACAGAGTTCTTCCCAAGAAACCTGCAGCTTTCTTATTTCATGCACGACCAATAATCGCACCAATCCATGGTTAGAGAGTATTGCCATCATCTGTCGGGAGCGCCGAGCAGCCTGTGCCGTATGCTACAGTTTATTTAATAGAAAGAATGGCATGTTTAGGGCATGATCTTGATTATGTGGAAATTAGAGGTGCATTAGAATTTTTAAATGATAATTGATCAGAGTTGAGGCCTGACCGTCACAGGTAATGTATTTAATCACGAAGCCTACAAATTCGTTCCATGGATATGGTACAGTTCTGTGCTCGTATCCCCTACCCAATTGAACTACACTTTCCCCTTCCTGTAAAAATAATTCAAGAAACTCCGAGAGAGAAACCTTTTGAGAAAACCATTGTTGCCCTTGTTGTTTGAGCCTGCTAACCTCTGCAATTACTTCCTCTATAACAAGAATTTCCAGACCTCTAACCCATGAATGATTCTCCTCTAAATTGAGTGCGAACTCCATTGTGATACTTCCATCAAATCCCTTCAATCTATCAAAGTAAACATCCCAACTTGCATCGACAAAAAATTTCCAAACCTCTGGATTGCTGCAGACTGAAATTGTGTTTTCAGGCTCATGCCGCACAGCCAGCTCACCCATACTGTGGAGACTTGTAGTAGCACTTCCTGTAGCAACAGGCCGTTGGGAAAGGTGGTGGATACCAGATTTGGAGGAACAACATAGTGAAAGTGGACAGGTGGTAACGATAAATACGATTGGTAATTCTCAAAAACTGAGAAAAATCATAAAGGCGTATGGTAAGTGTAATAAAATAGGAATAATAATTACTCGTACATGATGGATGAGACATTTTGTGCATCCCAATAGGTTTAAATGATGGTACCTTATATTGATGTGATCCGTAAGGTGTACCACGAGTAAGATGTCATTCTTAAGGTAATTATTACATTGTCCTTGGCATGACGACCCCCCCCCCCCCCCCCTTGACTTAAATTTTTTACGTCCACGGCATTAAAATATTCACATGGGATATTTAATTAAGTCCGTACAAGTCACGTGGAGGCGTATCTGATGGCCTACCTGGATGATGGGATGGTGTAACAACATCAGTGTAACAACATCGGTGTAACAACATCGATGTAACAACATTGGAGTAACAACATCGGTGTAACAACATCTGTGTAACAGCATCGGTGTAACAACATCCAGTGTAACAGCAGCAGAGTGACAAAATCGGTGTAACAACATGCGGTGTAACAACATCGAAGTGACAGCATCGGTGTAACAACATTGGAGTAACAACAACCAAGTGACAACAACATGAGTAGCAACATCCGGTGTAGCAGCATCAGAGTAACAACAATATGAGTAGAAACAATTGAGTAACAACATCCGATGTAGCAGCATCAGAGTAACAGCAACCAAGTAACAACAACATGAGTAGCAACAACTGAGTAATAGCATCCGGTGTAGCAGCATCGGAGTAACAACAACCAAGTAATAACAACATGAGTAGTAGCAACCGAGTATCAGCATTCGGTGTAGCAGCATCGGAGTAACAACAACCAAGTAACAACAACATGAGTAGCAACAACCGAGTAATAGCATCCGGTGTAGTAGCATCGGAGTAACAACAACATGAGTAGCAGCAACCGAGTAACAACATTTGGTTTAGCAACATCAGAGTAATAGCAACCAAGTAACAACAACATGAGTATTCCTTGATTTTTTTTACTTCTTAGTCGTAGCTCCTACAAAAAGACAAGAGAATAGAACAAAATTCTTTAATATTATTATTTTTACAAGGGTGCAGAGGAAATATTCTCTACACTGATAACCTTCAAACCATATTTCTCAGAGAGTTGTTTAATAAAAGCATCCTTAGAGGCCAACCGGTGGTATAATCTCAGGCGATGTCCATTGACTATAAAGGAGGTACGTGTATCGTCAATTGTGACTAGCCTCACTGTTCCATTATCAAATACAACATTCACCTCATAAGGTCCCATCCACCGAGTGCAAAGCTTTCCCTTAAAATCCTTAAAACAAGAGTCATAAAGTAGTGCCCAATCTTCACTTTGAAACACCTTGTTTCTAATAAATTTATCATGCCATTTCGTCCTATGCTGTTGAATAGCAGTAGTTCACTAGACATCCATTGAACATATTTCATCAAGTTCATTGAGCTGAGCCAGTTGTTGTTTTTGGGCATCTAATAGATCTAAATCGACTTCCAGGGCTGTTTTGAGTGTGCTTATTTCAAATATAATTGGAAACAATGGATATTTTACATAAACCAACTCGAATGGTGAAAACCCAGTTGTATTATGCCATGTTGTTCTATATGCCCATAGAGCCTCTGGAGGTTTCTGAGCCAAATCCTGATGATGGTATGCCACAGTTTTTTTCAAAATATTTTCTAATGTCTTATTTGTGCTTTCCACTTGTCCATTCGCCTTGGGATGGTATGGAGATGTCACTCTGTGCTTGACCCCATATTTTTGCATAAGCTTTGCTATCTTGTGTGATGTGAATTGTGCTCCTCCATCTGAAACAACCTCTCTTGGAGTACCGTATCGAGCAAAAATTTCTTCAAATAGAAAATATGAGAATACCTGCTTTGTTGCTTTCAAAACTGCTTTGGCTTCCACCCATTTAGTAACATAATCGGTACAGACCAAGATGTGGAATTTATGCTGGGAGGGTGGGTTAAAGGGTCTGACGAAGTCAATAGCCCATTTCTCGAAAGTTTCAAGAACTAGTTGTGCCTACAAAGGAATTTCATCTGCTTTACCAGGCTGCCCCATACGTTGGCAACTATCACACCTCCTGAAATAATTCTGAGCATCATGAAAAATTGAAGGCCAGTAATATCACATTTGTAGCACCTTCTGCCCTATTCTTTTGTCTGCGAAATGCCCTCCACAAGGGCCATCATGGGTAGCTTTCAATATTTCATAGATATCATCTTTAGACAGACAACGCCGAATCTGCTTATCTGATCCTGTATGAAAAAGGTACCCTTCCATCCAAGAATATTGGGCACCATGATGAATAATCTTTCGCTGTTCCCTATATGACAAATGAGGAGGCACTTTCCCTATAGAAAGATAGTTAGCAATATCTACATACCACAGAGATTTAGTAGAGACTGCAAAAAGATGTTCATCGGGGAAACTATATTCTATTGGTGTGCATTCATCATTGTTATCCATTCTAGATAGGAAATCAGCTACTACGTTATCTTTTCTTGGCTTATCTACTATTGTAATATCAAATTATTGAAGCAATAGTAACCATCTCATAACATGGCCAGGAGTAATGGGTTTATTCATCAAATACCTGATTGCTGCATGATCAGTATGGACAATAGTAGAATACCCGATGATGTAGTGTTGGAACTTATTAATGACATAAGTGACAGCTAAGAATTCTTTTTCTATCACCGTATAGTTTAATTCAGTAGGAATTAAATTCTTGCTGACGTAATAAATTTCTTACGGTGTTTTTCCTACTTGTTGTCCTAAAACAGCCCCTACTGCTATGTAAAAAAAATCAGTATGTATGTGGAATGGTAATGCCCAACCAGGTCCTCGAAGGATTGGGGTCGTGCACACCAGCCCTTTAATTTTCATGAAAGTTGTCTCTCAATCTTTGGTCCACAAAAATTCTGCATCTTTTGTTATCAATTGAAATAATGGATGTGTTATTTTAGCAAAATTTTCTATAAAGCACCTATAATAACCAGCACAACCAAGAAAGCTACGTACCTGTGTGGGTGTTTTGGGTATCGGAAAATGTAATATTACCTCTACTTTAGCCGAATCAACTTGAATTCCAGTGGCTGAGAGCAAATGTCCCAGTACTACTCCTTCTTCTCTCATCATATGGCATTTGACTGTACTCAATGATGCATGGGCCTGTTTACATCTTTTGAGTACCTTTTCAAAATTTTCCGGTCCCTCCTCAAATGAATTTCCATATGGTGTAAAATCATCTATATAGATTTCAACACTATCATCGACCAAATCAGAAAAAATTCCCAAGATTGCCCTTTGGAAGGTAGCAGGAGCATTACATAGGCCAAATGGAAGGACCCTATATGCAAAGGTTCCCCATGGAAATGTGAAAGTTGTCATATCCTGGTCTTCCGGGGCTATCTGGATTTGGTTATATCCGTTGAATCTGTCTAGGAAGGAAAATAATTTCTTTCCAGCCAAAGTGTTCAGGACTTGGTCAATAAATGGCAAAGGAAAATGGTCTTTTTGAGTTGCCTTATTTAATTCCCTGTAATCTACACAAATCCGCCATTTACCACTCTTTTTGGGAATGATAACTAGCAAGGATACCCATTGGCTATCTGAGATGGGATAAATGAATCCTACATCCAACAATTTTTGTAATTCTTCTTTAACAATGTTTTTGAGAGTAGGATTCATCCTTTGTTGAGGTTGTCTTACAGGGCGGAAATCTTCCTTAATGTAAATATGATGAGTGCATAGACTAGCAGGGATACCCTTCATGTCAGTATAATCCCAGGAAAAATCTTCCTGATGTTTTTAGAGGACTTTCAAAAGTTTTTTGGTCTAGGATTTAGATAGATTTGGGTTGATATTCAGTGTTTTCCCTGGTTCAATCTTGATTGGAGTACTATCATTGAATGGGGTCACAGGAATGTCTTCTATGTCATCTTCTGGTTCGACGTTTTCCTGTGTCTCACAACTCATAGCAGATTATAGAATATATTGAGTTCGATCAGGAACAGAATTGGAATCATTAATAAAGGCGTTAATGGCATCATCTTTCGTCTCTATTTTAAATCGAAGGGCCTGGCCAATAGTAAGAATTGGTCTAACATCTTCATTTTCAGGTTCAGGCTCTTCTACAGGTAGAGTTTTCTGGCTGGTTAATGATTTTTCAGATGGGCTTGGCTTCGCAGGGGAATAAAGTTTGAGGTCCTTTGTAACTGTCCCATTTGATATAATCATATGTCCAGACCAACATCCTATATAGGCATCTGCAGTTTCCAACCAGGGTCTTCCTAGGATCAATGGGTGACCACCTAACGAAGATCGAGTCTGCAATATAAGGAGGTCCACAGGGTAATTCCATGAGTCTACTGAAATGATCACATCCTCTAATTTCCCACTGGTTTAATTATGGATCTGTCTGCAAGTTCCAGAATAGTAGGGGTTGATTTAATGTTTCCAAGTCTTAATGTGTTCATTGTTTCAACGGTGATAATATTAATGGCTGCTCCCAAATCCACCGGTACATTTGGGATTTCAATCCCATTAATTTGAACTGTTATAATCGAGTTCCCAGGATCTTCGTATTTTACAGGCATGAATTTTCCTAACATAATATCGGACAGTCTACCCATTACATGCATGGTTAATGGATCCTTAGGCTTTCTACCCGGTTTCTTTGAGCAGTATTCTTTTAAAGTCTTTGCATAAATAGGTACGTCCCTCATAGCTTGTAAAAGAGGTATATTAACAAAAATATTCCATAGTTCCCCTAGAAAATAAAATTCTGCTTGAGGGTTTGGTTTGCTCAAGGTCAATCTTTCAAGATATGGGGGAAATGTTAAATGACCTTGATTAGGAAGATTTTGGGGAGGTGTCTGATTTATTGTGTTCTGATCTACATTCTCCCTTACTGTTATTTGTTCTGGTTCTATATTTTCACTGTCAAGTTGTTCTGTGATAATGGGTGAAGTAGGTGCATATACTACCCGACCAGATCATAGATTTATCTCATTGGCGCTGCGGTAGAAATGATGTAGGATGGAAGGTTTTGTGTTTCTGTTTGTTGAACCCCTTTTTTATTTGGATTTGGGTTGGGCTGGAGAGGAAGATGAGGTCTAATCGCTGTGTTTCTTGGGGGTAGGTTGGAAGGAAAATAATTTTGTTGCTGAGGCATAGGCTGAGGAAACTATCCAGTGGGAGGATTCCATGCCAAGTATGATTCCATGAAGGATTCATACTGGATTAAGGAACCCATTACTGCCAAGGGGGATATTGGTATTGAGGCCACATGGCTGAAAATGGTGCAGATTGGGGACCCATACTAAAATTCTGAAAATACTGAGATGGGTCTTGGAACATACCTAGATTCATCGTCGGTGGTCGAGGTTGCCATGGCTTTTTCTTTCCCATGAAATATAGCTGGTCCATTATGATCTCCTCGCTTGCTCCTTGGAAAATTGCTTTTAGCCCGAGAAAGGAAGGACATGCATTGGTCGCGTGAGTCTATTCACAGATTGCACAGACTTCCACCATGTTCAATGGGCACTCCTTCAAAGGATGTTTGTTTCTGCACTGAGGACAGAATATGGCCATGGTTTTCTCCATCTCCATCTGCTTCTGTTTTTCCTGTAGAGTGTCCATTTGGGCTGATAGCGTACTCAGGATATCGGTCCTTAGATTATCTAACAGATTGCCAATCTCTGCTTTTGTGACCTATCCACTGGAGGTCTTCAACAACCGAATACCCTGTCCACTTCTTGAAGCCCCCCTTGAACATTTCATACAATAATCAAAGATAGTTCCAAAATTCTCTTTTGAAATATATCCTTTACCAACTATATTCAGGAGTTGCAGAGAGTCTTCTCTGAGTGCTATGAGAAGAATGATTTTTAAAATGTCCTTATCCAAGTCACTATGTCCAGACCTCTGCAATATGTATTTAAATCATTCTACACAGTCCTCCATATTTTTATCTTCTTTCTGTGAAAATTTAAATATTTCCTCATTGATGTCACGAGACTTGCAATAATCTTGATATTTTTCCAGGAAATATTTCTTCATATCGTCCCATGAAGTAATCGTGCTCCCCCCTAAACCCATAAACCATCTCAGGGTTGTCCCCTTTAGGGTAGCAGGGAATATTTCAATTTCTGAGCATCAGTCATGTAGTCATAACCTCGACAAACAATATCAAATTCAAAAAGGAACGTGTCAGGGTCCTCTGAAGAGAGCCCATGAAAACTAGGCAAGGCTGTCAAAGGAATGGGACTCATTGGTGCATCGCTTGTAACATTTCCTATAAGAAAATCGATGGATGAACTTACAGGCGCCATAAAGATCTTCCAATACTCACTTGGAATTTTAGTCGATTTTGCAGCCGGTATCTGGAGTGATTCAACCGAAGGAGGTCACACCGTACTGCCTTGGTCCCTTGGTGACTCATAGTCCTTCAAAAATTCCTTTACCAGATCAGTGTCTCCTAACTTAGAAACAAGTATTTTCACAACGCTGCCTTGGTCTCTTGGGGATGAAAATCCTTTTGGAGGTCCTTCTCCCCAGATAGAGTTGCTCAATTCTTCTGATCCCTTACTTGCCACTTCTTCCCCTTTTGCTATTGATAAGGATTTATCTTCCATTGGTACCTTGTTTATTAAATCTCCTACTGTATAACAAACATCTTCTGGTACTGTGGATGGCGTTGGTTATTCCACAAACTACCCGTCAGGCTTTTTCTAAAACCTAACCCTAGCAGCAACACGAGATGATGCCTCAGATCTATATTTTTCAATAATTTCCTGAATATATGTCTTCCTCCCCAAATCCTTCTCTTTCTTTGGGGGTCTTCCTCTACCCCTCTTGTTTGGATCTTTGTTCATACAAATTATGGAAAGGGTTCATTAAAAAAAATCAATCAATAGCTCAGGAGCCGAAGTAGGAAAGATGACTTCCTCCCCGGGATGAGAGAAGAGATTCACAAGAAATAAAACAAAATAACAAAAGAAAATAAATCAGAGTTTAGGACCTAGAGCAGAGTAATAACATACCCTCCCCAGGACGAGAAATTGGCCCCTAGAAAAAACAGGAAAAATAAAAACAACAGGAAAGAAAAACTGAACTACGCCCAGGACTTAGGGCAAGGTTTTATAAAAACACCTTCCCCAAGACGAGGGTTTAAATATATATATATATATATATATATATTTTTACAGAAACAAAATGATACAAGAAACAGAAAAGAATGAAAGCAAAAAGAAAATACAAAGCACTTACGCTCAGGACTTGAAGCTAGGCAATAGATTCCCACCTCAAGATGAGAGATTGGCTCTGAGATCTACTGCAGATCCTGTTCTTGCACCTGTTAGCCCTCCCCTGCAACGACGCCAAAATGTTGGTGTCTGGATATGAACCATATTCAATCCTTTTTCCACATAAATTATCAACCCGAGGGCATTAGTTATTTCAAGAATAACGACAAAGTATATGCAGATACAAGAACTGTGGTATGTTGTGAATCACAGATTAATCTATAACACAAATATCATTGTAACAACAATAAATCAACTTGCAGAAATAAAAAGCATCCACAACAATTATGTAACTGTAACAACAATTAAGGAGTCACACAAAACATAGTACTGAAATAAAATAAAGAAGAGCGCAACACCTGATCACAAGAGTGGGCCCAACTCTTGGATCAGGGCTGCGGAAACTCAAGTGTTACAGGAGAAACAATGAGCTGTTGTGTATCGATTAATAAAAGAAGATTAATTACAAGATCTGTATCTCTGTGTAAGGGTCCCTCGATTCGCAGCCCGTAGGATTCTTTATACCATAACCCTAAAAGCCCCCAATTTCTCCCAACAACTCTATTGTTACAACGAAAACCGGATTTCCCAGCAAGAAACCGTAAGGAACCACAAGATAATGCTGATACATCCATGGCTGTTACGTTGTAGTAGCAAATAAGGGAGGTGTTAGAAAATGATGGGATATGCCCTGTCTTGCGGCCATAACGCGCCTGTTGTAGCCAAATATGGAGAAAGATAGGGATTAATACATAAAAAGGAAAAACCTCCATGACAAGTACATCATTAATCAAATATACCATAAAATATAGGAGAAAGGGTTTTACCTGATGCTTTTAAGATGAATAATGGCACAAAGAGATAGAAAGGTAGGCTAAAATGAGTGAAAGGTATACAAGTCCATTCTTATGACCTCACTGACCAAAAGGCTTTAAAAAAGAGTAGTTTACCTCTTTACCTGTCCATGCTTCCTCTGGAATACCACCATCCAAGGAACTTGAAGGCCCTCTGTTTATTAGATAAACAAAAATATCTACAACATCTGCCCAAAATTGTAAAGGCAATCCTGCATGCAATCTCATGCACCTTGCATGCTCCATGATTGTTCTGTTCATCCTTTCTGACACACCATTTTTTTGTGGTGTTCTTGGAACTGTCTTCTCTCTACGAATTCCATGCTCTGAACAGTACCTATCAAACTCTTTGCTGCAATATTCACCTCCATTGTCTGATCTGAGACACTTCAACTTATTTCCTGTCTCAATCTCAACCAAAGCTTTCCATTTCTTGAAAGTATCAAATACATCAGATTTATTCTAAATACAATAAATCCAAGT
This sequence comes from Pinus albicaulis, assembly GCA_034641835.2. Taxonomy (NCBI): domain Eukaryota; kingdom Viridiplantae; phylum Streptophyta; class Pinopsida; order Pinales; family Pinaceae; genus Pinus; species Pinus albicaulis. Next base: position 1,161,036,505 of record CM076574.1, read on the forward strand.
TTTTCTAGTTGCATCATCAATAAAAGTAACATAATAACGAGAGCCACCAAGAGATGATACCTGAGCAGGTCCCCATACATATGTATGCAAAAGCTCTAATTTTTCTCTCTTCTTTTCTTTCCCAACTCTGAGAAATCTGACTCTCTTAAAGTTTGTTTTGTAATATTCCCATTTAGCCCAAGCTAATGGGAATATCTTATTTTTCCTGATTTTATCTTTCATTTCATGTTTATGAATAAAATATGAAGGAGGACATGTAAAACTCCTAAAAACCATGAATAAATCAATGCCTATGTAAACATAGACATATCTGGGCCATGTAAATAATCTCTTGCAGGTGTGAATGGGCTTAAATCACAAGACTGGGTCAACCTTGACCAAATCAACAGCGCATTCTAGGTGCAATGAACCTCATGGATACACATCACAATTCTAGATGGAGGCTCCACATGTGAAAGGGGTTAACTCATTGAGGTGGTTTAGGGTTTGACAAGGCTTTTATCCTATAAAAGAAGGAGGAGGAAAACAAGAGAAGGTTGTTGATGTTGTTATTTCCTGAAGGTTTTGGATGCTGAGACACACCTCTGTTGGGGTTTCCTATTTATGAACTTGCACCTCCTTCCTTGAGCAGCTCTTGGAGGAGCCTTGTTTTTCTAGTCCACGATCCAGCATTTGGCCAAGCCTCATCTTGCATCTACAATGTAGTTCTGCTTAGGATTGGGTTGTCTATGTGAGCTGCAGCAAGTGGAACTCTAGATCTGCAAAGATCTAGCTTGTATTGGAGCCTCTTCTCAGTGAGTGTGTCTTTTAACCTCCTGCAAGAGTGCATCCACAGTTTGAGCTTCAGATCCATACATTGGCAGTAGGCCAAAGCATTTCCAGGGCCTACAGTGTAGTCCCTCTTCCATGACTACGCTATTTTCAAAAGCAGAGTTGTAGGGTGTCTTGGCATCAGTTTAGAGGAGGAAGATCTCTAGTGAAGGGTTTCTTCCTTTCACTACGATGATCCGTGGATTGGTCAACCAATCCATGTTAGTTCAGATCTGATCTGATATATATGTTATTATTCATAATTTTCTGAATACTTCTGTAGATCTGTGACTTAGATCTCAGATCTACTCTTGTACCTTCATGTTTTGCTGAGATCCCCAAGGGGAGTGTATAAAGGAGCATTTCTTGTCTACAGATCTGATATAGATCTAATATTTTATGTACATATATATTGTAGATCTGAATTTTAATCTAATGTATGCTTCAATTATGAAAATTACGCTGTCAATCTCTTCCTGCATTTTCTTGTGTTGTAGTGTCTCATTCTGAAGCCTTTATTCATGTAATTCTTCTATCTTTCTCTGATATATTGCATAAATCACATCATAGGTCTAATTCACTGAAATTCATACTCATTTGAACCTAATTCCTTCAAAAATTTATGCTGCATATGCTTCAATCACATTCATCATACTCTAGGTCATGGGAAATCAACATTTTTAAGCCATTTCGGGAGTGGGAGAATTGTTTAACCTAGCTAGCGTTATTTGTTTGGGCTGAAATTTGGTATAGGAGTTGCATATGACCTAAGATAGAAGATCCAACCATAATCCATCCTTATTTTTACAGAAATCCCTGAAATTACTCATTTTAGGGCATAAATCACTGCTTTTCCCCACCCTTTTGAGTCAAGAAGTAAAGTAAAGTTGTTGTTGTTTCTTAGACTGAAGGATCTGCCATATAGAATTAGTTAAAGCTGATTTTTTTCTACTCTCCAACTTTGGAATACCTTAGGGTATTCTTATTGTTGTAGAAAATCCCTATATTGCTGCATTTCCCCACTTGGGAAGGAGAATATAGGCCATATACTTGCTGAGGTTCTTTCATCTATTGGTAAAATTTTGTTCTACATATAATGAGCTGTTCTAAATTTTCATGCTCATGACTTGCTGAAGCTCCACATTGGTAATAACTCAAAATATTCCCAATAGTGTAGCTGTTCCCATTTTGGGATATTACAGTGGTATCGGAGCAAGATCTTTGGCACAACTTGTGCATTCTTGGAGCCAATATGTCTTCAAAGGAAGGATGACCTCTCAATGATATAAATCAGAGGTATCATGGAAGAAGATAGAAGAAAAATGATTACACCATTGAAACCCCTTTTTCTGGTAGAATAAAAGGAGTAGAGTTCTCTAACATTCTTTCTCAAGCTTTGCATGAGCTGGAGGGAGAAATCAGGGGAGTGAGGAATGGAAGATTAGCAGATCCCTTGATGAGGTTTGCACAAGAGGGTATCCCCACTACTTCATCTGATGTGTGTGAGCATGCGGCCACACAATCTGATCTACAACATTGCAGCATGCATGCATTCTTTGCAAGAGGAGAAGAAGAGGGAAAGACACTAAAGGAGGAGACCCTTGGTGACTACCTCTGAGAATATGAATCTCAATATAAAATATTCAAGGAGAATTTAGGCTTCCCTGAGTTTTGTTAGCTCAAAGAAGGGAGAAGATCCATGAAGACAACTCCATTTCAGAACACTGCTGGGAGGGGTAAAGATCTGCTACGTGATTTGCCAGGGGCAAAGGCCTTACTTCAGCAAGATAATTCTTCTCGAGAATAATACATGAATGTCCTTTCCTCAATGAGAGATCAAGAAAAAGGATATCCTACTGATGGGGCATACTCCATTTTTGAGGAGGAAGAAGTAGAACTGAAAGGTTCCTCTAGCGCTGTGACAGTAGGAGGGAATCTAACTTTGTTGAAAGATGGAGTTGAAGCTATTGCTTCCACTATGAGGGCCCCTGTATCTCTGCAAGGAGGTCCCCAGGATCTTATTCATGGAAAAGATGAGCAGCATGTGTCTATGATGATAGACAAGAAGACAAAACAAAGAAGCACCTAAGACTGTGAAATCTTGCAGAAGGTGGGCAATGAAGAAGAAGATAGGGGAGTTGCTCCAACCTCTCCTTATCATGGTACTTCCACACAGCAATTAGAGATGGATTTGCGCAATGGAAGTAGTCATATTATGTTCCCATCAGTAGTTCACATGGGAATGAGTCATGAGACATCTTTATCTTGTGGTGTACCCCCGAGAAGATCACCTTATTCAGATTTGATGGGAGATGTTTCAGGCATTGATGCTCATTCCATAGATCCCATAAGGAAGAGAGCATTAGGAGACCATGCTACAATGCTGAGAGTATGGGGGAGGTACAAAGAAAGGGAGAGAATTTTTCCTTTGACTTCACTAACCATCCTCACCTCTCAAATTGCATTGAGGAGATATGCTGCAAGGAGAGAAAATGACACCATCATGAAGCATGGGAGGCAAGATTTGAATCAAAAGACAAACTCTTTTGAAGAACACTCTTCCCTGCTAGAAGAGAGATGGTGGTCTCACATGTATGCTTTGGCCAAAACAAAGAGGCCTTGGACAGATTATAGCATTCCTTGGAAGACTAACTCCCAAGAGCTTCCTTCTTCTCTGAAGCATGTGCATGAGCAAGGAGGGCAGCAAGGAAGGAATAACAACCTTCCATCTCACACACAGGACATGGAGGATGTCAAGAAAAAGAGAAGCGAGAAACATGGCGACCACTTCGGTTGGTACATTATCGAGCGCGCTCATTGTTAGGCACACTAGATCCCTATTGGAAATCTCGACTGCTGGTGGAATATTCCAAGGATCTTCATACTTGCATGATTTTGGATGACTGGTTGCATGAAGGGCGCTGTTCAATCCTTGATGGAGTCATCTATAATCATGGTAGAATCTTCTTGTCTAGAGCCTCCAAGTTCAAGGGGAATCTTCTACAGAGGGCTTATGAAGAGTTCCATCTTAGCCACACTTATTCTATGAAGCTCAACAATATCATATTGAGGAGCTATTACTGGGAGGGGTTTGAAAGGGAACTATATCAGCATTATCAGAGATGCATGGATTCTGTGGAGTTGGAGCAGCAATATGGCTCTAAGGGAGAATCAAATTAGCCATCTCTTCCTTCCCTTGAAGGAGAGAGTAGATCTATGCACCATTCCATTGATAGGAGGAGAATTGTTGGTGGAGAGCATGCTCTTAATACATGTATTTTATATTCTGACTTCATGCATTCTTACGCCATGTTTTTGCAGTGCATGTAGAAATTATATAACTAATGTGTTATACATCCGAGATTCTCCTGATCACACACTATTTGACTTCATGCACAATACAAAATCTCTTCTACCATTGATCATTACTTGCGGAAATAAAATCAATTGCATGCACACATTAAAACCATAAAAATTCACACATATGAACACGGTAATTTATGGGAAAGCTTAAAGCTGAAAACCCCCAACTATCTGTATATTATATGTCATAGATATCATGTAAAAATCATCATACAAAGCTCCTCACAAGCTCTCAGTACAATCTCCAATTGCTACACACTAATCAGGTCCGATCTAGCAAATCTCATGCTCCAATCTCTGCCACCTACTAGCCTGCCTCTACTGCGCAATCACTGCTGAAGAATGGCTCTGAATGAACTCAAATTGGTCCATCCTTGCTCACGCAATCCTCATTGGCATATCCACTGAGTGTTGGATGCAATCAATGCATCACTATAGTCACAACTGATAGTCACACTTGCTCTTTCACCTACCTCTCCACTGGTCTCCACTGAAACTGTCCATGCACTGTAGTTAACTGATGTATTCTTCGGTTGATTAATGAGTTAATATTTAGTGAATTAATTATTAATTAATTCACACCACTCTCACTAGTGTATCAATCAGTTAGACTAGATACAACTAGCTCAACTGTGTCTAACTGAGTTAAACTGAACACAACTCCACCAACTACTTCTACAACTCCACCAAACTCTGTCACATGAGTTCTAACTGAAGTCTCCATGCAATAGCTCACTTAACCCTCGGGAATAGCATAATTCTGTACGCATCGGCTCTGTGCCACATACGTACGCAAGCTGAAGTGCTCAAGAAGAATAAGATAATGTTTATAGTCCAAATATTATTAAGAGCTAATAATATTCGACATATCTATTTTAAGAATGGCAATCTAAAAATAGATTTACTTGATATTCTAAAAATAGAATTTCATCTATTTTTCCAACTTGACCAAACATCCACAAATAGCATCCTGCAACTTCTGAAATATGATCATCATGTCTAAAAATAGACATAGTCTAAAAATAGACTTGCGCCAAAAATAGCCTACGGGCCCACTTAGTGAAGGCGACTCTTTTCACTAAGCTCATCATCTTGTTGCAATCTCAGCAGGCCTTACTTGAGGAAGAGGTATACCTTGTCAATATCATGGAAGATTTTGGGCCACAACACTTGTTGTACTTGGCCACTCCCTTGGTGGACAAAGGGAGATCTTGTTTCATGATGGATGCTTTCCTAAGGCACCAAACATATCTCACACATTCAGTTACAGTGAGATGGCATGGGCTGCAAGTAAGTGGTGGGAAGACCACTTACCACATCTTGGTTTAATGCAGGTAGGAGATGCATTACACTGGTTCCATATGTGGGACTATGACCCACCTCCATATGTGCACCTTGCTATTTGTTTGTACATTGTTTTGCTCCCATACATTGATGACATGCTTGTACTTTTTATGGGAATTTATGGAGGGAGGATGGGAAGTATGCATATGCCTAATGAGCTGAAAAATATCCATGTCTCTTGTGTCATATATTTCATAGAGGACATTAGGCAACCCATGGGTGTTTCACATGAGATCTTGTTTTCTTGTGGGATGAATTTTGCACATCTCATATTGACTTTGGGGAAACAATTCATGGGGGTTTGGATTGGTGAGCATCTAGCTTATGATGGGAGCTTGATCTTTGATGATGTCACCAATGGAGGAGAAGTCTTGCAGCACTCACCTTATCATTTGCTTGAGGACAAGCAACATTTTGGAGGGGAGGACTGTAATATTCTCATTTAGCCCAAGCTAATGGGAATATCTTATTTTTCCTTATTTTATATTGCATTTCATGTTTATGAATAAAATATGAATGAGGACATGTAAAACTCCTAAAAACCATGAATAAATCAATGCCTATGTAAACATAGACATATCTATGCCATGTAAATAATCTCTTGCAGGTGTGAATGGGCTTAAATCACAAGACTAGGTCAACCTTGACCAAATCAATAGCACAATCTAGGTGCAATGAACCTCATGGATACACAACACAGTTCTATATGGAGGCTCCACATGTGAAAGGGGTTAACTCATTGAGGTGGTTTAGGGTTTGACAAGGCTTTCATCCTATAAAAGAAGGAGCAGGACAACAAGAGAAGGTTGTTGATGCTATTATTTTCTGAAGGTTTTGTCTGTTGAGACACACCTCTTGGGGTTTTCTTGTTTAGGACCCCCACCTCCTTCCTTGAGCAGCTCTTGGAGGAGTCTTGTTTGTCTAATCCACTATTCGGCATTTGTGCCAAGCCTCATCTTGCATATACAGCATAGTCCTTCTTAGGATTGGGTTATCCATGTGAGCTGCAGCAAGTGGAACTCTAGATCTGCCCAGATCTAGCATGTACTGGTGCCTCTTCTCAGTGAGTGTGTCTCTTAACCTCCTAGAAGAGTGCATTAGTGGGTTGAGCTTTAGATCCATACATTGGCAGTAGGCCAAAGCATTATCAGGGCCAACAACGTAGTCCCTCTTCCATGACTGCATTATTTGCAAGAGCAGAGTTGTAGGGTGACTTGGCATTATTTTCAGAGGGGAGATCTCTAGTGAAGGGTTTCCTCCTTTCACTGTGGTGATCCATGGATTGGCCAACCAATCCATGTTATTTCAGATATGATCTGCTGTATATGTCATTATTCATAATTTTCTGAATACTTTTGCAGATCTATGACTTAGATCTCAGATCTACTCTTGTACCTTCATGTTTTGCTGAGATCCCCAAGGCGAGTGTATAAAGGAGCATTTCTTGTTTACAGATCTGATATAGATCTAATTGTTATGTACATATCTGCTATAGATCTGATGTCTAATCTACTATATTCTTCAGCCATAAAAATTACGCTGTCAAGCTCTTTCTGCATTTTCTTGTGTTGTAGTGTCTTATTCTGAAGCCTGGATCCATGTAAAACTTTTCTATTTCTTTGATATATTACATAAATCATATCATAGGTCTCATTTAATAATTTTTATACTTATTTGCATCTAATTCCTTGAGAATTTACGCTGCATATGCTTCAGTCACATTCTGCATACTCTAGGTCATGGGAAATCAGCAATTTTAAGCCTAGTTGAAATTGGAGGAACTGTTTAATAAAGCTAGGATCATTTTTTTGACCTAAAATTTGGTATGGGAGTTTCAAATGACATAATATAGAATATCCAACCGTCATCCCTCCTTATTTTTATGTACATCCTTGAAATTACTCATTTTAGGGCCTAAATCACTACTTTTCCCCACCCCTTTGAGTCAAGAAGTGAAGTAAATTTGTTGTTGTTGCTTAGAATGAAGGATATGCCATATAGCATTAGTTAAATCTGATTTATTTCTTCTCTCCAACTTTATAATACCTTAGGGTATTCTTACTGTTGTAGAAAATCCCTATATTGTTGTTTTTCCCCACTTGGGAAGGAGAATTTAGGCCATATACTTGCTGAGGTTCTTACATCTGCTGGTGAGGTGTTGTTTTACATCTAATGAGATGTTATACAGATACATGCTCATGGTTTGCTGAAGCTCCACATTGGTAATAACTCAAAGTATTCCCAATAGTGTAGTTGTTCCCATTTTGGGATATTATAGTTCTCCATAAATGCAATTATCACAGAAATCCAAATCAACATTCTTCAAACCTGGCAGCAAATTTCTTGAGTGAAGAATCTTCATTCCCTTCTCACTCATGTGTCCGAGCCTATGATGCCATAATGCTGCATCTGCTCCTTTCGAAGTTAAAGCATTAACAGAGTTAGAAATACCATTGCATAAATACAATGTACCAACCTTTTCACCTTTTGCTATTACCAGCGCTCCTTTTGTGACCTTCCAAGTTTTATCTGTGAAAGTTGTCACACAACCTTCACTGCCTAACTGCCCCGTTGAAATCAGATTTTTCTTCAGATCTGGAACATGCCTTACCTCCTTTAGTAGCCATTGGTTTCCATTCTGTTGTTTTACAAGAACTTTACCCATTCCAACAATTTTACAGGGTTTATCATCACCCAAACTAACTTGTCCAAAATCTCCTTGGACATAGTCATGAAAATATTTCTTATCAGGTGTGGCATGGAATGAAGCCCCTGAATCTACAACCCAAGAATCAGTAACATTTTTGAAAGAAAGAATCAAAGCATCTTGTAACACATCACCTGTCACATTTGCTTCATGATTGTTTTCTTGCTGTGTGTCTCCTTCTTTTCCCTTTCGAGATCTACAGTCTTTCTTTAGGTGTCCTTTCTTTCCGCAATTCCAGCACACTATCCCCGATCTGGACTTGGATCTGCCTTTCCTTGATTTACTGCGATATCTCGAGCTCTTTCCTCTTTCCATTCTTCTGCCCCTAGACTCTGTTGCACTCAAATCATTGCAAATGTTTCACGGGAACTTTTCCGTTGCATTTCCTACGCAAAAGTTGCTTGCAAACAACATCATCAAAATTTAAAGTACTAGATCTAGAGACAAAGTTACTAATGACGCAGCTAAACCTTCAACTACGGCAATGACACGAAATATGAGCTCTAACTTTACATCGTAAATTTTACCTCAGGCATGGCCGATAATGCTTATTATTAAAATCATTCGTAGTATAGCAGATCCACCCTTGACATCTTCAGAGTAAATAATAATACGTTTATAAATACTGTTTGAAGATGCGAGGAGTTTTTCATATAGTTTCGCCAATGCCTTAATCAAACCCTCTATTGTTGTTTCGGCAAAATAATGAAGGCCCTACCAGATGCAGCGAAGGCACATGTTTTATTAATTACACTACACTTGAGAATCTCATTCTTCATCTGTTGTAATTAAATGCGACTTCTTTTTTTCCGCTTAATGGTAGGTACATACCTTTTGATCGATAATCTGTGCCTGAAATAAGTGACAGGTTTGGCGTTAAGTTGTCGACCTAAACTTCCTGAAAATATTACAATTCACCTCAGTTGATAATCCTTCTTTCACAAGTTCTATCATTAAATAGACCTTTGAAAACTCGTGCAGGTTATTGAAAATTCTCTTACATAGCGATACAACTTTTATAAATATCTGAGCTACATCAACCGGCACATAAAACCAAAGACAGGATGTATGGTTCACCACCTTAAGACTAAATCCACACAAACGACTAGTCATTCCTTTCTATTATGCAACAAAATGAAGAGACACAACCTACAACAGATCCACTATAATATACTCTGTTCTCTCTCACAGTCTCCCTATATGTTTCTCGCTCTGAGAATACACATACGATACACAATCGCCATACAAATACCCTCATACAAGCGAGGGGTTGTCTTCTAGGGAAAAAAACCCTAAACTAAACATAACTTCTACCGTCAGATCATCCGCCTAATGAACGGCCCAGATTGACTAGAAATAACTGTACTTTTACAAGGAAATTTTACATCTATTTTTAGCTTCAGGGGCGCTGCCCCTGAAACTCCCCACTAGGGGGGGGCTCCATAAACTCGCAGTCGCCCCCCCTTGGACCCCCCTAGGTAGCGTTTAATTACAGGTGGCATTGCCACCCCATTAAGGTATAGGGGTCCAACACTGTGAAACAAAATAAACAAGATAATCAGGCTCCACACCCAACATAATCCTATCAGTACCTTGGGATCTACATGCCCTAATGGTAGGTTTCTCACCTTCGACGATAGGTTTTCATCATTGACCTTCAATTGAAATATTTTATGAGTGTTCGACTGCAAATCATTCATTCACTCTTCATATACTGTACTGAAGTACTTTGAGAGCCATTTTCATTATTGGTGGTTTCTCTCACACTTGTTAACGGTTCTCATCGTTGACCGATAATCAAGTGGTTTCTACCATGTTCGACTTCGACACATTCAATCGCATGAATAGATTCATACTAGTTCGAGAAGCAGAAATCAAGACCGTGGATCTAGTTTCCACCATTTAGGCTAGGAGGAGTTTTATTATTCATGATACAGTAGACTACTTATGACATATGGCTGCATCCATACTGTGTCTACTTTTGATGTAATATTGAGACCATATCTGTACCAAAACATTTAGTTAATTTTTATCTGAGTATGGGAATGCCTATCTCAGCGATGATATATATATTTGCATTGAATTTTTTTATAGGTTTTCGACCGGCTTCTCCAATCCAATCCTCAGAGTGATAAAGCACTTCACCCTTCAGAAAGACTCTCAGACTTTGCACTTTAGGGGACAATATGTTACACATCATTTTGTCACCATGAAATTTGATTGTTCATATGGGTCTACCACCATCCATATCATGTTCCCTTAGAGGTAAAAAATAATGATGTTCCTGAATCAAGTCTTGGAAATTGGAGAAAAGATCTGTAAAACCCTTAAAAGGCTGCCTGCGCGGTTTTACTAGCCTTTCCCTGTGCATGCGCTGATGATCCTTCCAATAACTGCGACGACTACCGCACTATTTGCCACTAAAACCTGCGCACCCCCGTGAAAAGAAAGTAAAAGGAAAAATTAACTTCTAGAAGCCTAGTTGGTCGAATATTCTCCCAACTGGAAGAACTAGAGTTGCGCCAGTTCAAGATTTATCCCTCTACTCATGGAGCTTATCCCTTGGTCCAATAAACTCAATTCCCTTCATGAGAGGAATCCATCCCCCTCTTCATGGAACTAAAATTACCTCCATTTCCCTATAAATTGAGCTCAAGTTTCAGGTTCAATAGTAGATGCCAATGTGATTAGAGATTGATCTATATAGTTTCTAAGATGAAGAGAGTTCATAGAGTGCATACTTTCTATACCAGTGAGTTGTTGTTGACACACTTAAGATCACACCTTTGTTCCCATAACCTCATGTTGTTTATTATAGAGAGGAAGGCTTATCAGACTGAAGGAGAACGATTGCTCAGGACCCCGAGAGAAATCTGTACAACATCAAGGCATCCAGTTGTAAGATTTCTCTTTCTATTTATGATAATACATATGGATCTCTTTTTCTAATTTTTTTGTTTATGTATTTATGGGAATAATGTTAATACTTAGACTCCTTGATCACTAAGTTGGATTATTACTTTTTGATTGTTATATATTGCAGATGCTTTGATTATTTGTCTTGTCTTTCATTGCAGGTTCTACTCATTGGAGAACTGCTTTGGAGGGACGGGACAAAGGGCTACATCACACTTTTGGATTTCAAAGTAGGAGCATGTCCTCTCTACTTTACTACTATAATGATCTTAAAATAAAATTAATCTAGAGAAATAGGTATTCAAATGGATCTTTGTTTCTAGTTACTCGCTGGAGTACTAGGGATATCGCTCTTATCTGCAAGAGGGATTAATCCTCGTAACAAATTGGCGACTTCAATGGGGATCTAGAGCTTAGTTTTATTTGTTTGTATTTAGTATGAAACTTTATTTTTCTAATTTTGACTTCTCTGAGTGTGGTTGGGTAGACAAATTTTTAGAATCTCTGAGAAAGAAGTTTGATATTTTATTTTTTCCAAATTTTTCCTTGCATGCGCGGTTCTCTTTGGAAGATAGAGCAGCAACCTGCGCAACTTGTTAGTTCAATCCAGTGCACATGCGCACTATTGTCAACTGATAAAATTCCCACCCCCTATAAATTTTTGAAAAAATAAAATTTCTCTCTTTCAGAGGCAAATAACCAAATTCTTCAAGTTTTCGCTGATCCATCCCTATTGTTAGATCCCGTGTGAGAATTCCCTTGCAGTAATTTTGAGTCTTCTATGATTGATCACCCTATTTTCATTTTACAAGTTAGGGTTTTCCCTTTTTATTATTGCTCTGAATGGAAGATACCTTTGTTTTCCTTAGCTCATTGGTTTTATGATCTTGTCTTCTTGAGCCATCAAGATTGTAGCCATCCTTACTTTTATGAATATTTGTTCCATATTCATTTTCAAACTCGAAAGAGATTCTAGCTTATTGAAGCTTGATTCAACACCAAGCTCTCTTGGATGATTTCCTTCCTGCTGAGATAAGTAGAAATATTCTTAGTCTGATCACAAATAAGATAAATCATCTGCAAAAATTCATAAGTATCCTAGTTAGAATTCATAATTAGAATTTTGTTTTGATTTTGAAATTTATACTTTTTAGGGTTTTTTAGGAATTAATTGATTGTTTGAAATTGTAGTTTTGTCTTGGTTACCAGAGAATTTCATTCAGAAAGAGAAATTTATCATTCTTGCAAATTTAGTTCTTTATGAAATCGTCATATTTTAAAAAAGGATTTTGGTTATGAATAAGGAAGTTTGTGTTGAAAATCAATAAATCTCTCAACTTTCTCCTAAATATAATTCATTGAAAAGAAAGAGTTTCATTTCTCATATTGATGCATTAGAGTATTTTGCGTCCGGTCACAACATCATCAAAGTTTCAACTCCATACCCTTTGTGTTAAATAACAACCGAATCAATACAACGCCTAATAAAAACAATCTAGACATTTTTTACATTTTCTAGGGCTCATTCCACCAACATAGCTTAGGCTACTGTTTTGGAATAGGTTGTAATAAACGTTCCAAATCAGTTTAAATAAACAAGTAGAATCTTACGGTAGGGAAATCCAATTGTTGCATTTATACTCTGGGAAGCACTTCTTAAAAGAGTCAAGCACGAGATCATGTCAGACCGAGTGATGTAATCACACCTATCTCATTGGAAAATATTGAAGATGTGCACGTAATACAAACAGTAAACCTCAGATTAACCATTTTCGAGGAGCCTGGGGTCACTTGTTGGAAAAACTCAAATTTACCATGTCGAGGAGCCTCCGAGGGGATTGAGCTTGATACTCTTCCCTTGAGTGTATATCGGATCATAGACTGTTCCCCCAGGTGCATTTGCCTTTGTTGGTGACCTTAGTGACCATAATATTTAGGATTTTTCCAAAGGTGATGATGGAGGGAAGGTCCCACTGTACTTGGAACAGACGTTGGCTAGACTCACTTGGACTTTCCAGAGGGTATTATTCACTTCGAGATGACATATGTGGAGGGACTTGCACCAGACTGTTTCATTAAGTAGGTTGTCAGGGTAACTATTCCAACTGCCAAGTTTTCCACATTAACTTCTATGACATTGGATTTCATCACCAAATAGTGTTTTTAGTGTGGAAACATATTTTTTCATGCGTGGTTTGTCTCTTAGATTTTGTAGGCGTGTGTTCAAATTTCTTGTTTTCTTAGCGGCCTTAGGTCTATTTTGTTAAAACATTTTTTGATTTCGTGTGTTAAACATTAACCGTGGCTGAATTACCGAGACACTCTCATAGAATGCAAGGGAAACCCCCTGAGTATACACTGAGTCAATTAGAAAAGATTAAATCTTAAAGAGGTCAACAATCAGGAACCGGGTCTACTAAACAAGGGGAAACATCTGTAATAATACATCCCGATTATGAAGTAAATCAACCTCAAATAGTAGGAAGAAATCAAGAACAACTAGAAATTTAAGAATTAATCATAGTTGAGTCTGCGATCAGTGAATTATTAGATACTCAACTTATTGAACCTGAAATATCTAAGCCTGAATCTGAATCCACTTTGTCTGAGTCAACTTCAGAGTTCATAGCCCAAACTCCTGGTTGTCCTCGTTCACCTCGAGTGAAGCTTCGCATTACCGAGAACCTTCCTCTTGGCCTAATTAGTATCGAAGAGATTACTAACACAGAAGAAGAGATCACAATTCCTTCGCGTCAAGAATATTTAGATCTAAGGTATAGTGAACCGATTTACCCTTACAGTCCTTTTAAACAGGACCCTTGGTATCAACAATTTACCGACTTTATACATAGTACTGGTCTCAATTATTCACCATGCCACATTCCTTTTTACTCCATACCCAGAGGTAGTTACATGTCTTCATTAAGAATGTTAGGTGAGTCATCGTTTATATGTCCTTGGGGCACATTTGCATATTGCAAGCTACATTTTGGACTAAAAAATGCTGGTGCAACTTTTCAAAGAGCTATGTCTTATGCTTTTCATGATATCAAACATATTGTACAACCTTATCTAGAAGACTTACCTACTCATTCTTTACGCAGAGAAGATCATCCTATACACTTATGAGCTATCTTCATGAGATGTAGGCATTGCAAAATTCATTTGAATCCACACAAATGTGTTTTTTGTGTACAATCAGGACGATTAATTGGGTTCATCGTTTCGAAAGATGGCATTCATGTCAATCCATCAAAGGTTGAGGCTATCATCAACTTACCTCCTCCTTCCACTCTTCGCCAACTCCAGAGTTTGCAAGGGAAAGAATTTTTTTTACGTAGATTTATCCTGAACTATGCGGAGTTAACAAAAGGTTTTACCCGGTTGTTGAAACAAAATGTTCCATTTACTTGAGATGAGATTACCGATAAATCTTTTGATGCACTTAAAAACTTGTTGACCCATGCACCGTTATTGCATCCGCCCAATTACCACTAGGATTAATTTTTATACTTAGTTGCCTTTGATTCCACGATTGGAATGGTTTTGGTTCAAGAAAATGAATCTCAAAATGAACACGTGATCTATTACCTAAGTCGGAATATTAAACTGACTGAAATCAAATGTACACATGTGGAGAAATTGGCCTAAGTAGCAGTTCAAGCTGTCCAACGATTCCTTCATTACATATTGTTACGCAAAACAATAGTGATATCTAATTGCAACTCGATAATGTACATATTGAAAAAACAATTTCTCGGGGACAAATAATCCAAATGGATTGTTATCCTACAAGAGTTTGATTTGGAGTTCAAGAAGTCCAAGTCAAATAAATCACTAGTGTTTGTCAAACTTATGTGTGACTTTCCCAATATTGAGTCTGAAACGGTGGCAGAGAATCTTATCGCAGATGAACCTTTGTTCTAATCAATACTTTAGATCCCTGGTATGGAGATATCATTATATATCTTCAAACCAAAAAAATTCCCAAATCTGTCACGATTAGATCGACGGAGAATCAAATACCAATCCCAGAAATACTATATTGTTGGCAACACTCTTTATCGTCGTGGTGCCAATTATGTCTTTCAATGATGTAGAACTCATGAAGAGGCTGAAAAAGTTTTGAATGATTAGCACTCTGGAGCATTTGGTGGTCATATGTCTGGGTGTGCCACAACCCAAAAAATAATGCCCGCTGGTTTTCTTTGTCCATATTTAGTCAAATATTATATTATGACGGTTCGAAAATGCCACAATTGCCAAAATTTTGATAAAAATATGCGTTCACCCCTAGCTCCTCTTCACCCAGTCATTGTTGTTGGTCTTTTTTCCAAACGGGGCATCGATTTCATTACATGTAACCCTCACTCGGTCGGGGGGCATGGGTATATTATTCTCGCCATAGATTACTTTACCAAATGGGCTGAGGCGATGCCTACATTAGCGGCTGATGGAAAAACTGTAGCTACTTTCATATTCAATCATGTGATTGCTCGGTTCGATGTCCCTCAAGATATTATTATGGACCATGGGAGCCATTTTCGAAATATTATAATGACCAAAATTTATGATTAACTTGGCCTACGCCATATCACCCACATGCTAATGGTCAAGTTGAGGCCATCAAAAAGGTTTTAACCACCATGATTAAATGGATCAGATGATCCATAGGGCATAGGGATACTACCAACAGTTTGAGAATATCCCGGGATGTGATTTTGTAATCCACTCACAGATTTCCCAGCTGAAGATTGAGAGATATTCGACAGGGAAGGCCCTCCACCATCAATTTGAATTGACAGAATCAATATGGGAACACTTATGGGTGGTGCCGACACACTGATGCAAGCAATTGGATGCATGGGAACAAACATAACTGTTGTTTGAGCAGGAATGGTAGCAGATGCACCAGATAAAAATAGACCAGATGTAGGTATCATGGTAGATTTCCAGATGGTGTTGTGATACAAAGACATGGCACTTGAAACACCTGAAACTAGATGTCCCAAGGAGCTATAACCTTGTGGAATGGATGGCTGGGTAGAAGGATGAGAGGCCTACCCCCCAAAGGAAAAGTGTTTAGGAGAGAACTGGTGCCCCTCATATAAAGTCTCATCCATACCACTAATGGTGCTTGAAACCTCAAGGGGATATGAAACCTCTCCTTCAGAAGCCATTGGTGGAAATATTTGACGAGCGACAGCACGATGCATGGACGACAAAGGTGGAAAAGTTACACCAGGTGTATCAAATAGACTATACTACTGTTCAGGGGAGACTTCTACAAAATACAATAACGGATTATGAGGAAATGCAAAATGGCTAACTGGATGGTTAGGAGGAGACTGAGTAGCAAGAGTTTGAGCACTTGGAAGGATGGCAAGCTAAACACTTTGGGCTCAAGCCGATGATGAAGCGTCAGAAGAGACTTGCGACAATGTCCCTTTGGAAGAGGATGAGGAAGGGAAGTCGAACTTGATGGTTCAACCACGATGAATTTGACTCAAAAGAAAAAGAGGAAAAGAGGTGATTAATTCAAGGATTTTAAAATATATTCATAAGGCATTACTCATGATGTGGCCAAGAAATATCTTAATGGGTAAGCCATGTGATCATGGGGAATTTATTTTAGAACTTAAAAAATAAAAATAAAACAAAAGGGTGAACTAGGCATAAAGGATTACCAGGTATCCGTGAACTGCAATATGCACCGTAGCAAATAAATTTACCAAGGACTTAACGTATGGAAGCCAATCTCCCTAAATTCTGTGTTCGGTGTATCGTGTCTACAAGGCGGTTGACTCAGTTACCTATGGTAGGTTTGCAGCCTAATGGTGTCTCCCAAAATATACTCGATGGTACGTGGGAGTTGAAGTCCATAGTAGTGTTGTCTAATGCGTAATCGTTCGATGAGATCATCCCAAATATACTTGTCATACGTCAATATACTTCTGTACGTGAGATGGGATATCACCTCTGGGTTGTAACGTAGATTGTTAGTGACAACTCCTATGTTTTACTACGTCAGAACACGTCTCTAGCCTAGACCTCTAAATTCTTTCGTTAAGTTTAAAATTATCCTTAGGTTGATTGAATAAATTTGAGAGTTTATCTTGAAATAGGTCTAAGTTTCAAAGCCATACCGATGTCACCTGAATTCCTAGGATGCAACTATATGAGAAAAAACAACCATTCATTTCAATGAAAGCTACGCTATTTGGGAAGAAGAAGTTCACACGATAAATGCAACAATCAAGCAATTGCATTAAATGAAAATTTTCACTATTTATTCAAGTGCATAATCTAAAGCAAAATGGAAATTTCTTTCTTTCTCCAAGTTTTCATTGAATGCATTGAAAGCAACAGAAATGAAATTTTCCCTTTAAGATGCACTAATTAAATAAAATGCAACAATTTTTTTTTGTTCTTTTCAATGCGAGCATAATGAAAAAAGATGCACTAATTAATTCAAATGTAATCAAATGATTTGAGTATTTATCTAATGAAATTCCTCACAATGTTACAAAATGCAATAATGAACATATTGAAGAGAAATCTCACAACATGTTCTCAAAACAAGACATTCTTCACACTTTTCACACCGATCAATCACACAAAAAGGATGTTTCAGCTTAAGCCAAGTAATGTGATCTATGATTTTTGATTGAAAAGATAGTCAAATGGACATGGGAAAAAAACTTGAAGGCTATAATCACATAAATGAACTAAAAAACAAAAACAATCAAACGAAAAGGTTAAAAAATAGACGATAGAACTGACCCAACAACAAGTCTAGAACCTAATGAAGCATGCAACCAATCAAATGAATCGAGACACCTAGAAACCTTGGGGTGAAGAGGATGCATAGTTGTAATGAAAGGGGACCAAATCTGAATTGAATGAGACAATAAGGTCACTGAACAAAAAACAACAAGAGAAAATAGAGTAGAGAAAATAATCCGGAAGGGTAAGACACACTAGATCTTAATGAAGAGAAACCCTAAAAGAAAACACACATAAATTGTTAGAAAATTATATATTACAGAGCAATGCAATACATAAAATATGCGGAAAACACAAGCACACAAAACACATAAAACCAGATAGACACATATATACATGGTTCACCCTTTGGGCCACGTCCACCGTGAACAACCAGTCCTTCCTTTCTATTATCCAGCAAAATGAAGAGACACAACCTACAACAGATCCGCTGTGATATCCTATGTTCTCTCTCATAGTCTCCCTATCTATTTCTCACTCTGAGAATACACATCCAATACAAAACCGCAATACAATACCCTCATAGAAAGTGAGGGGTTGCCTTCTAGGCCAAAAAACCCTAAACTAAACATAACTTCTACCGTCAGATCATCCGCCTAATGAACAACCTAGATTGACTAGAAATTACTATACTTTTACAAGGAAATTTTACATCTATTTTTAGCTTCGGGGGCACTACCTCGAAAACCCCCCGCCAGGAGGGGCCTCCATAAACTCGTAGCTGCCCCCGCCGAGACCCCCCAGGCAACATTTAATTATGGGCAGCATTTTTGCCCCATTAAGGTACAGGGGTCCAACGCTGCGATACAAAATAAACAAGATAATCAGGCTCCACACCCAACATAAATCAACGCGCATGTGAGTTTCACTTCACACTAGAAGACAAAAAGTGCAATTTAGTTAAAGCATTTAGCACTGATCATGGCGTCTGTCAGAGAAAGAACAATGCCGATCAAGGGAAGTGATAAAAAACAAAAGGGTTTGTCTGAATCCAGCTAGGCTTATCACTTTAGAATAAAGATGGATGATTGGAAGTAGTCACCATATCCAGAAACAAAGGAGAGATGGGTATTCGAAAAATATGAACTAAAAACCAAAAAATTCAAAATGTGAAAATGGACTAAAGGAAATGAATCCCAGTGGAGTTGCCAACTTGTTGTATAGGTAGATCCTCTCTGTGGACAGAGATGATCCCTCTAGCCCTAGAGTGGGTCTAGCAATAAGGTAAGCATGCTAACACCTACTTTCATAGATCATAAATGAAACATAGATCGAAAGAGATGGTCTACCTTGATCTGATGCTGCGATGTTTCTCTTCTTCGAAGCTCCTTGATCCTTCACTTTTCCAAAATAGATCTCTGCTGCTACCAGCGTTCAATTACCTGCACAAGTGAGCAAGAAACAACAAGAAGCATACAAGTGCAACATGCATATACAAATATAACCTATCTAACTGATCAAGGAATGTGATAATTCTCAATCATAAACAGGAACAAGAATGGAAATTAATATTAGTCGTGTCATATTATAAATAGAAGAAGAGTTACAACTTGCACCTTAATGTCGATGCTCTCCTTCAGGGGGTCCGAATTCAGGCACGTATCTAAAGCAGTTTTTTTCAACTCAGCGTGAGAAGGCTAAGGCTCAAGTCTCTCCTTCAAAGCTTATGGAAATATTCAAACCTCTCTTTGCTATGCTCTATTATGTTATAACTACCAGAGTGATTGGAGGATGATGAATTTATAGAGATGGAAGACGGGATATGGATCCACTTATGATGGGAAAATGGATTCTCTCTTTGGGAGGTTCCTATTTTGTAGCAACAAGAGGCCCAAGGGAGGAAGCTTGGCCATATCCTGACTAACAAACATCTAGCTCTCCAACCTCGAAGCTTCTAGGCCATGAAGCTTCGTTTCCTTTTTAAAAATTATTCCATAGGTGGATCGCCGCGGGTGTCATCAAGGGAATTTTGAAGTATAAAATGGGCC
The DNA here is from genome assembly GCA_034641835.2 of Pinus albicaulis. NCBI lineage: Eukaryota > Viridiplantae > Streptophyta > Pinopsida > Pinales > Pinaceae > Pinus > Pinus albicaulis. Next base: position 1,161,056,419 of record CM076574.1, read on the forward strand.
TCCTAAGAAAAATGTACAACCAAAATAAACTTTGTAAGAACCAATAGGATTCAATATGATTTTTCCAACCATGGTGGATGATTCACCATTTTTTAAGTAAAAGGGTAAAACGATTAAAAAATAATTAAATAATAAAATTAATTTTTCAAATCGTATTTTCAAATTTTCTCCCAGAGTTTTTACTAAAATTTCGAGTGGGAGTACTCATTGGATGCAAAATTTAATTCCTCATCCAATGAGTACCCATGTTGCATGCTTTTAGTGGGCCCTGCTACACGAAAAATGAGAAATACATGAAAAAAACGTGATTGCAATCATGTTTTTCATGTATTTCTCATTTTTCGTGTAGCAGGATCCATAAAAAGTATGCAACATGGGTACCCATTGGATGAGGAACTAATTTTTTCATCCAATAAGTACTCCCAATCGAAATTTGAGTAAAAATTTTGGGAGATAAGTTGAAAATACGAGTTGAAAAAGTAGTTTTTTTTTTCTTTTTTTTCCCTCTAAAATTTGATGATGTAATCAAATCTTATTTTATTATTTCCACTATTATTTTATAATTTCCTTAGGAGGCCCATTTTAGACCTCAAAATTCCCCTAATGGATGTCCACATTGGCACTGATCAATGTTGCTCACAAGCTTAGGATGGGTCATCGGTGCTGGTGAGACTCAGAGAGGTCGCATTGCACAGAAAAGATAGGTTTTTAAGGAGCTACTTCAAGAATGATCAACATGGAGTTTGGTCTGAAGATTGCAAGGGATGCAATGAAATATTTTCATGATGGAAAAGGGACACAAAGGTCACTGTTTAGGGTCCTCTAGGATTCAAGAATAGGGTGTTCAGGGACAGTGACAAAATGCGGTGTAACAGGTAGCTTGTGAAGTAGTGAGATAGATTATACTTGTGCATAGGTTGCTCATGCTTGAGAAAGCATTGTATTTCTTCTCTATTTTCTGACTAATGCAATACAGATAGGAAGGGGTTTTGAGCAATTTATTTCCCCTAGATATATCCTCGTGTATGTGTGTTAATTCTAATGCATGTAATTGATATTGCTTCTCAATCATGAATTTCTTTCCACAAATGAGTAGAGTAGATTTGAGTCATATGTTTTAGAACATTACATGAGCAATATTGAATCTACAATTAATTTCTACATGGTATCAGAGCTAGATTCACAGTAGAGATGAGAATTCAAATTTTTCTTTGCAGGAGGGATGAGTTTGCAAATGTATTCTTCAGACCTAGTAGAATGATGTTCTATAGTATAAGGCTCGAGTATTCCCTTGAGCTAGCTCAAATTTTATTGCTTGGAAGGACAACATGGAAGCAGTCATGGTAGATAATGGGTTGAAGGAATTCATTGATAATGACTTCTTGAAACCAGTAACAGCTGATGCTCATAATCTAGTAGATTGGAAGAAGCATGTAGCCAAGGCGAGGAGGATCATATTGGAGGGAGTACGAGACCATATTGTCTCTAATCTCCATGGGAAAGAAAATCCATATGTAATGTGGCAGGCATTGACAGATTTTCTCCAGAACAATAGTGACCAAAAGAAGCTGGCACTCAAAGAAAAGCTTCAGAATATCAGAATACAAAAGGGCGATACAATACCACAGTACCTGAGCAGGTTCACAATTTCGTGATGAACTTGGGAGCGTTGGTGTTACGACTATAGATGATGATATGGTAAGCCTAACACTTCTAGGCCTTCCCAATAACTGGCACAAATATTAGGATTCGGTAAATGGGAGGGAGAATCTACCAAACTGGGAAATATTATGGTCAGATTTGGTATAGGAGGAGTTGAGGTGGAACAATAGAGATGGGAATTCATCCAAGGTTGAGGATGAGGAAAATTGTGCCTTGGAAGGAAAGGCAAAGAAAGGGAAAGGGAATAAATCCCAATCCAAAGTATAATATGGTCAAGTGTGCAAGAACAAAGACTTGTCAAAAATCAAGTGCTTTCACTATCATCAGTTGGGACATTAATCCACAAAGTTTCCACATAAGAAGGCCAACAATAATCCCTCAGGAAGAGCAGGAGGTGAATCTATAGCTTCATAACTCGAGTTGGATTTCACCCTCATTGCTTGTATGGTAATGTTGGTGCTAGGTAGTGTGTGTTATCTAGATAGTGGAGCCTCATTCCATATGATAGGCAACAAATAATTTTTCAGTGACTTGGAGGAGAAGGACCTCTAGATGCACATCGAGGCGGGAGATGATGGAAGGTGTAGCGTGACAGGTATTGGTACAGTTAATTTTCAAAGGGAGTTGATGAGCTCCATCATTAGGTACATTTGGAGGGGTTAATGGTCACCTTTTTTCCTTATTAATTCTCTTTTTCTTTCATTTTAATTATATTATGGTCTTATGATGCTATTAGAGGTGGTGATTGAGGCTTAACATACTTCAAGTACCTAACATAATATTAAATGCAGGAAAATCATGAAGATATGGCATTTTTGTGGAGATTTTGTCATCAGACTCAGAGTAGACAACAAGGAGAGATTCTAGGGGGTTTTCCACCCTCCTTAACTCCCAAAGGTAGCCAAGGGACCCTTGAGATTCCCTCCAAAAACTCGAAATCAAAGGCATCAATGCAAACTCAAGATCAAGTGCACTCAAGCCACACTTCACTTGGATTCAAATGGACTCGTCACCTATTTTCTAGGGATTTTTTGGTAGATACCCTTTAGGTTAAATAGATTTGAGCAAGAGCTCATTATGATTCGAACTTTGGAGAAAGCCATTAGGCTCTTTGCTCTTGTAATCATTTTTACAAGACTTTTGTATTGATGTAATGAGACTATATTTTGAAATGAAATGAGTATTCATACTTTTCCTTATTGATCTAGTTTCAGAGAGCTAGGCTTGTAGGTTAGGGCCCAATCCACGTGCCTCAACCTCTCTTGTGCAATCATTCTTTACTTTCATGTCATTTAGCTAGTTTTTCTTATGAATAGTTAGCTATTTTGTTGGTATTTGCATTTACTGTTTTAGTTTTATTCCATTTGCCTTTTGCTGTAGATTTAGTCTGCTTACATAAGTGGTAGAATAAGTGATAACTTCATAATGTTGTGAGTCAAGCCTCTCCCTCTCACCTTTGTCAATAGAGCTTGAGGATGGTAGATTTTCCCCACAAACCAAAAATTCTTGTTAGTTTATGATTTCTTGGAATGGATGAGATTAGTTGTTCTGATTCCATGAATATGTTCAGTATGATGTGGTAGACCTCTGTTTGTAGATTAGAGTAGATTTGATTTACAAATTCAAGTCATCTTTTCCATTATATTTATCATGAATTTATCCATTTTTATTACATGAATAAGTAGTTTGATTGCAGGTATAGGTAGCACAACCAAGGAGAACTTCACCAGCACCTTTAGCTTCATTTCTCAACTTCCATCAGCCCTCTGTTCATCAAAATCACCATCAGCTCTATTTTTAGATTTTTCATCCCTACATCGTGAGAAAACCCTAGGGGTGCAAGACATGCATCCCAAGAGGTTTTTAGCTTGGCCAAGGGGTGGGCCACCTCCCACTCATCCTCATCCACCTTCACACCACCTTCCCTACCCTTTTTCCACCTATTTTTGGCCTCGTATTTCGCTCGGCCTGTTTCGTGTAGCAATTCAGGACTTGCCTGTAGCACTACAAGAAACCTGTAGCAACACTTGAAATAGCACCCGTGGGCCCCCCCTTAAGCCCTGAAACCACCATCACCATCTTCTAAACCTGAAAAAAACACTCATACACCTCCAGTCTTGCCCCCATGTGTTCAAGCCTTCCATAAGCCACCTTAGCACTTTCTTCTCCTAGCTGCAAACCAACACATTTTCAAGCATAGTTAGGTCATGAATAGTTGCATGAATAAAAGCATCATAGATAGAAAAAAGGTTAAGTAGAGTGTGTTTAGCCATTTGGCCCAACAAATTTTGATTATATTAGTTTCCTTTATGCCATTCCAATTCAACAATTTACTTCATGCAAGATAACTAGGTTGCCTTTCAATTCTTATCATAGTCTAATAAGTAGATTTATTTCATTGCATAATAGTTATATATACTTGTTTTTTGTAGTATAGTTCTGTACTTACTGATAGCGCCATGGATTTGAATCATTTTTAGCCCTAGGCCTAATTTCAGAAGTGTGACATACTTCACCTAGAAACCCTAGAAGTAGCACCGTTTCGTAAAGCTCAGAAGAGGATCATGACATGAGTATAATGCATCTGCTATGTATATAGAACTGTCACCTCCAAGTTTTTACGAACCCTAGGTTGATAAAGTAAAGTAGGGCAACCTTTGGGAGTTGCAACATTCTTGGTGCAATACTAGGGCTCACCACTTTTTTGTCGCCATTGCCGGGGAGGTGTCTAGTAGATGCTTTGATTTTGTTTTAGCATTATTTTCTGCTTTCCTTTTTCATGTTGTTTTAGAAATATTGAAAAAATACAAAAATACTGATTTGCATGCCTCGTAGGAGCAGAGACACTAAAGGAAATTTTTTACCTAAAACCACCACATCACCACATAGTCACCCTTCACTCTTCTTCAGTGGCTGTGAGGTTGAACACACCATAGGTAAGCCTTATAGAAATTTTGAAGAACCTATTGGGGAAGAAGAAGAAGATATTGTTTCAGCTGATGGACCTGCTTCACCTATCTCAACCATGGTTGCAACTGAAACCTAGGAAGCCTTTCCCATTAGAGAGGCATATGGGGAAACTAAGATTTAAAACATTAGCCCTTCGTCTCATCTACACTTTCATGGACTTACCTTAGAAGATCCTGACACATTCATGTTTGAATTTGTTGTTGTCTGTAGGACCTATGACTATGCCTCAAATGATTAGAAACTGAAGTTATTCCCATCCACCCTTAAGGATGCAGCCTTGCACTGGTTCATGGGTCTACCTGGGAAGAACATCACTACCTTGGCAGAGATGCAAGAGGCCTTCAATAACAAGTACAAATAGTACTGTAGGTCCAAGAAAACTAAGGATGAGATATTTAGGATGACTCTAGGGCCTGATGAACCCCTAGAAGACTATGAAGAGAGGTTTCAGTTAAACTATAAAAGAGCCAACTGTACTCTTGATCTTGGATCACTTAAACTAGTACTTCTCCGAGGGATCAAGGAGGAGGTGATAAAAACCTTAAATATGTTATCAGGACGATATATCTACCAAATACCTTATGAAACAATCAAAATTGTCTTCAGGAACCATTCTAGGGCAGTTAGGAAGAAAGGCAGAGTTAGAAAAATTACATCCAATACCCCTTCCTCTTCCACCTCCATCAAACATGAGATTGGAAATATTTTGGAGGACTTAAAGAGTGACATGTTGCACACCTTTTCTTTGCAAATGGACACAATGCATGTCAAAAGGAAGAAAGATGAAGCAGAAAGAGCTTTGGCTATATTTTTTCCTAGATGCACCAGAAAGCACTGTAGAAATGAATTTCCACTAATTTTCATAGAGGTTTTATTAATCTGTGAGGAGAATCATGCCACTGAAAATTATCCCTCCTTACCTGAAATTAAATATGTATATCAAGGTGGGGAAGTGGGGCCAAAGAAACTCTGTTTCATCAACTAGAGAAGGCCTCAAGGACATAGGTCATATCAACAGGGTATATTGCAAGGTGCACCTTAATCTTACTATCACAATAATCAGAGTGAACCCATGAAAACTTGGTACACCCCCACTCCTCCATCCTAGCCTACACCTCCTACTTGGCCTTACAACCCTCCATATCACCCTCATCCTATGAACCAACTATTTCAACAGGATGTTCCTCAACAATCTCAGTGGAACAATCCATCCCAAGGGTTGAGGCCTCATCACAATCAACCACCTTCTCTAATGCCTCCGCCCCAACCTCAACCTCAGCTTACTCATGTTTCTCCACCCAAGCTACCTCAAATCCCTACACAACCAATTCCGAGACCAAATACCAGACATGCACAACAACTTTATAGTGGAGATACATCATATCCAACTTATGTTGTGAAGATACAAGAGATTAATCTCAGGCTGGGAAGAGTACTCCTAGACAACCACCCTCCATCTCCACCTATAGAGGTTGAAGAGGAAAAGGAAGAAGGTAACACTCATATCCAACAACCTCCTTTTCTTGAGCGCTTGATCCATCCTAGTCAGCACACCCCATAGGAGACTAAAATTCTAGGAGAGTTGAAAATTTTGTGTGTAAAGATACCACTTCTTCAGGCCATTAAGGATGTCCCTATTTACAATAGGCTCATCAAGGAAAAGTGCTTCAAGAAACTTGGGAGAAAGAAGAAAGATACTCCCACCATCAATGTAGTAGGACAACTGTCTGACTTAATGTTGGGAAGGGTGATCTTTCCAAAGTACTTGGACCCTGGTAGTCTAGTTGTAGATGTGCACATAGATCGTGTCATAGTCCCCAATTTCGATTGATATAAGGGCTGCCATCAATGTCATTACCAAGGAAACTATGTTGAAACTCAACCTCCAAGGGACTTTGAGGAAAACCACAATAATTCTGCAACTTGCAGATAGGTCCACAGTAACTCTGGAAGGAATTTTTGAGGATGTTATGGTTTCAATTGACTCTTGGGAGTATCCTACAGATTAATTGGTTCTGCAACCAAAAACCAAGTTCAATGGATATCCTCTCATCTTAGGGAGACCTTGGTTAGACATTACAGATGCTTATATCAGTTGCCGAGCCCGAAAAATGACTATTAAAAATGGGCCCTTGTCTAAACAACTGGTATTATATCCTCTAACCCAGCCTTCCATTGATCATGATATACCTATATGGTTGGAGGATGAAGAAGATGAGGTATACAATACTACCCCCATTTGTACCATAGATTTTGTTCTTAGGGGGGGAAAATTGATGAAGATGAACTCATCGACCATGTCATTCAAAACCAGTCCCCCAATGACATTCCACTTGAAAACCTAGTCAAAGAGTCTGAAAGCCAACCTTGGATGGAATTGCATTCAGTCGATTCAACCCCTGAAACCACCAAGGCTGTTTAGTTTGGCCTATCCACATCTCTAAAAAATAAATTCAAACCTCTCTGATGACAGTTATGCCATATTTTAAAAGAAAACCTAGATGCATTTTCTTGGGATTACAAGGACATGAAACGGGTGCATCCTTCAGTATGCAGACATCATATTTACATCAAAGAAGGATGCAAGCCTCCGCGATAGCCTCAAATAAGGTTGAACCCATCTCTAAAGGACATAGTCAAGGAAGAGTTGCAAAAACTGTTGGATGCATGTTTCATTTATCCTATATCAGACAGTGAGTGGGTATCTCCTCTTGTTCGAGTCCCGAAGAAGAATGGAAAATGGTGAATTTGTGTTGATTATCAGGAACTTAACAAAGCCACCAAGAAGGACCATTTCCATTTACCCTTTATAGACCAAGTCCTCGATGGCCTTGCAGGAAAGAAGTTCTTTTCCTTCTTAGATGGGTTCAGTTGGTATAACCAGATCCAAATAATCCCTAAAGACCAGGATAAGACTGTTGTCACCTACCCTTGGGGTACCTTCTCTTACAGAGTCCTACCCTTTGGGTTGTGCAATGCCCCATCTACCTTCCAAAGAGATGTCTTGAGCATTTTCTTTGAGCTAGTCCATGACTCTGTTGAAATATACATGGCTTGTTATAGGTCAATTTGGGCACCATCCCTAAGACCAGTATGAACAGGGTCTATCATCCCCTAATTCAATACAAACAGGGCCTATCATCCCCTAATTCAGTTGCTACATGCCCTTTAGAAGTCATTCCATATGGATTTAATTCATGAGAGTTTCAATGCTTAAAGTATAGTTAAAATTACCCATTGACTCATCAACACTCCTCTAAATGGGCCTAAGTGCGTTGCAAAGCACTTGCCCCCATGCAAGGGTGTTATGCAAATCACTTCCCGACACTTAAGTGTATGTGGTCTCCTGGGAGTAAAATCATCATTGTTCCGGGAATATCGACATGTCCAGTGCCTTCTAGAAGAGCTCATAGGTGTCATAATTTGAATACATGTGTTCATCCATCACCATTGAACCTGGAAACATGTCTCATCTATTATTAGAAAGCCATTCAATATCATTTATTGAGAAAATACCTAAAATTTCCCTATAAATTGAGCACTCATCTAAGTTCAAAGGGAGGAAGAAATTTGTGTAGTGTTATGCTGCTAGATTCTCAATTCTTGAGAGCTGAAGTACTGTTATGCTACTAAGATGATGCTTGGTGTGATGAGGATGGAATGAAGTTGGAGCAAGTTGACAACGAACTGGTCCAATGGTTGTAATCTACTCCTCATATTATTTCAATAAAGATATTTGTTCTTTCTCTCATATATGCACTTATATCTTGTGTATGCATTCTCAAATTTAATTGGTTCAATTTGGTTAAGGTAGATACAATGTATATCTGTATGTCGTTTGTTGTCTTATGTCTTTGATTGCAGGTATTGATCAAGTGGGTTTCAACTAGATCAAAAGTGAAAGGAACGACAATAGAACAAGAATGAGAGCGAAGGATCACAAGTAGGTCTTTATCCCCTCTATCTTTCTATCTATTTTATAGAAAAGAACATTTACCTTTCTTCTATTGTTCTGAGTGAAGGAACACCACACTCAGGGAAGACTATTTTATCCATAGATTATAATTCTTCATAACAAATTGGTGACTCCACTAGTGACAAATTCCATCATTCCTAGTGTTTCTATCTTTGTTTACCATCTTCACTAGACTTTAATTCACCTGCTCAGTCATTTGAATGATTTTTTGCAAAAGAAAGTGTGTTTAGTTGCTTGTCTTTCAACCCTAGCTGCGCCAAACGCACTGTTGGTTAGGGTACAATGATCTGCATAGCACTGTATCCCATTTAGAGGTGCTCTACAACACACTACCTACCCTTAAGGGGTGAATTTCCCCTCAACCAACCAAATTATATCATAATTTATCTTTTGCATTCAGTTTCAGCCTATTGCTTGCTGTATTCTCAGATGCCTATTTGACATTAGAGACCCGTAAACATTGCCAATTCTTCCTCCTTTGGATAGTTGTTTGTTCAATGTTTCATTAGTTGTTTTATTTATCATGGTCAAATTAAATCCAAAGCTATAAATTTTGCATTAGATCAATTCTCTATTTTCAAAAGGAAAATTGTCGTTTTAGTCTTCATTTCTAAGAGAAAATTGTTGTTTCAGTCCTCATTTCTAAAAAGAAAACATTGTTTGATTGATTGGTGCATTTAGTTTCTTTTTAAGTCATTCAAATTAAAGGAAACTAAAAAGAAAAACATGCGTATGGATTTAGAGATTGTGAGTGTTGCATAGGAAAAAATTATGGAAATCCCGCATTTAGTTTGTGCTCTTTGATCTATGCTAAAAAATCTACTTGCTCTATCCCTATAGTAGCTAAGTTTTTCATTGAAAAACTGAATTGAAAAGATTGCTTCTCATTTAGTTTTCATTTTAGGAATTTCCCATTACATCTCGTGGTGAACCTGAAAGATAAATTATTAAGAAAGATCAACATACAATTTACCTTAATCAACCTAAGAAAGCATTGTAACATTAACGATAACACTTAGAAGGTCTAGGCTAGAGACGTGTTTCAAAGTCGTTAAACATAGCAGCTATTGCTAACTTGTCTGCGATACATTACAAGTGTGATACCTCACTCCACGCACATAAGTATATCGGAGCTCATCCACGTACCTTAGGGTATATTGAGCAGTGTTCTAGTACGAAAATTATAAGGGGGTGCTCTCACTGTGCAGTTTCACATTAGAAAACACTAACACAGATTTGGGCCTCCACATACCTTTAGGTATATTTTGGAGGACAAATTTAGGTTGATTACCATCCATAGATAACCGAGTCAGCCGCCTTGTAACTTGTGATACACCGAACACAACATTCGAGGAGATTTCCTGCCCGTACTTCTTGGTTCGCCAGGAGGTATTCTGCAGTTCACAATTACTTGGTAATCCTTTTGCCTAGTATCACCCTTTTATTTTTTTATTTGTTTTTGTAATAAAATCAATCAGTCATTGTGGAAGAAGAACAACCTTTTCCCTGTTGATTGCATAGAATAACACTTAAACCACCTTTACCACCGGAAGCCATTTCTGGTCACCGAAGGCGACCTCATTACACCGAATCCAATACCATCAGTACCTCTGGTGCATCATCTTCATCACATCTACCAGAGTCATATCAAGTTGTTTCTACACATCCTTGTTTATCTACTATCGTCGAAACGAATTCCTCATCGCTACCTGTGGAAACTGAAGTTCCAATAAGTGAGACCATACATATAGAACCCGATGTTGTTCAACTGGAAGTTGATTTAGATCCCATCATTATTTTACTAGAAATCTAGATCCCAAAGTCGAACGACAAGAAATTGTTCCTATATCGGTTGCTCCTCAGTCATCTGTAGCCATTGAGTCTTCCCTTTTACCATGCAGTCAACCACCTGAATTATATCTTGGGCCCAATGGAAAAATTCTTCCACATGGTTTGATTTCGATTGAGGAAGAACCTCAACAAGAAGAAACACCCTAAAATCCAACTCATTTTGGGTCAGGGCTTTATCTTTACGAGTCTTTTCCTCAATTAACTTACACTAATTTAGTTTATCCTATTTCAATCCAAGTTCCCGTAGATCCTATAGTGTATTCAGTGGGTCATTTGACCATGGATGAGTCAAAATCTCTGGTTGTACCATATATTACAGTTGCGACAACATCTATTGTTGCTGCTCCATCGATGTTTACCACGTCACCCGAGTCACATCTTTATGGCGGTCTGTCCATCCCACTGGGTTACCAGTATTTATCTGGAACCTAATTTGGTGCCTCCTCGAGTTCATGGAATTCACCCATGTCATTATCTGGAATTTTATTTGGTTCATCTCTAATGACTATTGAACAAATTTATCCTTTATTCACATCTCCAGTTCAACATCAAGTTGGTCTCACCAGTGATTCTCCTTGGTGGCTGGTGATTCCACATAAATTACCCCTGACATTCCAAAATTCAATGGAAACCCTAGAGAAGACCTGTAAATGCATGCTATGGCTTACCATTTATGGTAATCATCAAACTCCTTAAATGGTGACTTCATTAAACTCCATATTTTCCAGCGCACGCTCAGTGGTCAGGCTGTATGCCTTTGAGGATAGTTCTTGTATTGTGTCAACCTCGTTAAAAAATGAATCGGGTGATGAGAATAGTTATTTTACTATGTCAACCTCGTTAAATGAAACATGTTCCCATGAAAATGGTTCCTTTTCCTGTGTCAAACTCATTAAAAAATGAAACAGATGACTATGAGGATAGTTCTTTTACTCTGTCAGCCTCGTTAAATGAAACAGACCCTTGAGGATAGTTATTTTACTATGACAACCTCGTTAAATGAAATAGCTCTTGAGGATGGTTCTTTTATTGTGTCAACCTCATTAAAAAATGAAACAGGTCTTGAGGGTAGTTCTTTTATTGTGTCAACCTCGTTAAATGAAACATGTTCCCAGGAGGATATTTCTTTTATTGTGTCAACCTCGTTAAAAAATGAATCAGGTCATGAGGATAGTTCTTTTACTGTGTTGAACCTTGTTAAAAAATGAATCAGGTGTTGAGGATAGTTATTTTACTGTGTCAACCTCATTAAAAAATGAATCAGGTCTTGAGCATAGTTCCTTTAATTGTGTCAAGATCGTTAAATGAAACAAGATTCCATGAGCATAGTTCTTTTCATGTGTCAAGCTCGTTAAAAATGAAACAAATCCTCCCCTATGATGAATATTCATTCCATCCAACTATTAGTAACCAGTAGTCTACTTAACTAAATGAAATGAAGCTTGGGGGGCATATGCTCTTGCAAATTATGCTTGAGGGGCATATGCTCTTGCAGATTATGCTTGGGGGGCATTGAAACAAAATTATTTCAAGAACGATTTTCTACGTTTCAAGCTTGTGTAAAAATGAAGCCACTTTCAATCATAGTTTTCTCTATTTCAAGCTTGTGTAAAAATGAAACCACTTTCAAGCATAGTTTTTAATCTCTTTCAAGCTTGGGTAAAAATTAAACTTATATCGAGTCCATTTTGGTTATTATTTTCAATACTCGTTAAAATCATGAAAATCCGGAGCTCATTTTGCTATTTTTCATTCTTGTAAAACACATGAAAATGCCGAGTTCTTTATGTCTTTTCCTACTCATAAATTGAATTGAAATTCGGTCATATGAGTACATTTTTATCACATTTTCAGACTCGTTAAAACTTACGAAAAAGAGAAACCCTGGAGTCTTCTTTTAGCTATTTTCAGACTCCGTTAATATGAAAACACTGTCGAGCACTTGTCTTTTCAAGCTCGTAAAAGGAAATGAAACGACATCTACTCAGTATAATTTTAACCCTTTTCCGAACTGAGATAGATTATTTTCGAAAAAGGAACACCTTAGTCGAACATGGCTAAGAGGTTTTCTCAGGTATCATTTTACAAATTTTCAGACCTAAGTGACAAATTTACGAAAAAGGACTCGTGGATTTTTCTTTTTGTCCCCTTTTCAAACTCTCTAAACATGAAAAAGGACCGAGTTTTCGCTGTCGTTAGACTTGTTAAAACATTAAATAGTGACACACTTGTCCAATCATGACAAGATCGAGTTTCACTATCGCTAGACTCATTAAATCATCAAATAGCGATGGATTCACCCGAAGGGTCGAATTATAGATCAAACATATGTTACCCTCCTCAAGCTTGTTAAAAAATAAAGAGGTACTGGTCAACAATGACTGGGGAAAATTTGGGAAAAAGAACAAAACACTTTATGGTAGCAGGTCACTCTTGAACATGACACTTTCACTTCATCTCCATGGCTTTGGGTTGGGTAATATTCTTAACGGTCTATCATACCATCCATCACTTCGGTTTGGTTCAATGTTGGAAATTAATCTCAGTGTCGCCGATATGTTCAAGAGAAGTCATCCAATAATTCCTCATCTTCTGCAATACTCATAAACCTTCATTTTCATGACTGCCATCCTTGAACATTGCTTCATCAAGTCACATTTTGTCTCCAAAATAATTACTCCCGTTTCATGTCGTATCTGTGACGAGTTGCTTCCTGTCGACATCATATCATCATCCAAGAAGTTGACTTAGAAACATATTTCTAGTGCCTTGGAACTTTCTTACATCAAAGACAGGTTTCTCGCTCCAACAATAGGTTGACATCATAGACCTTTGATTGAAAGGATTTTTTTAGCGTTCGACATCAAATCATATATTCACACCTTGAAAATTGTATTGCAGTACCTTGAGAATGATTAACATCAATGGTGGTTTCTCTCACGTCTGTTAACGACTTACATTAGTGGCTGGTAATTAGATGATGTGTTCCCATGTTCGACTTCGGATCACATATTCACATGGTTATAATTGTACTTAGACGATCGAGTAAGCGAGATATATGACCCCGAATCTATTTTCATCCATCTGGGCTATGATTTCAGGAATTGTACTACATCATCCATACGATGGCTTTACATACATATGGCCATCCTATCATGGGCCTATATCTATAGGCATGTCTATATTTGTAGACGAATTTCTGATTTATGTACGTGTTATGATATTATTTATGTCTTTGTGAGAATGGGTATGCCTCCCTCAAAAATTCATGTCAAGATGTACAAGATATCATGATGTAGCGTTCAGAATTGATCTTTGGTCTGTCCCAGCTTCGGTCCTACTCATCCACATCGTAAAACATCTCATCCAAATATTATCATTATTTTGACTTCATACTTTAGGGGAAAGCATTATAGGTAAATTTGGGCATTATCCCTAATACCAATATTGTTGGGAAAAATACTGAGAGGGGGGGGTGAATCAGTATTTACTGCATATTCAAAACTTTCACTTTTTCTTGCTTCTAAAATGCATACGCTACTTTCCTGAACCAGACTTGCGTATATACGCGGATACCCTTTACGAAACTCGCGTATACAAAGATATCTATTTATGTCATTAATTCTTCACTTAAATCATTCCTTCATTTATTCATTAGATATTCAATAAGCAGTAAACATGTGCAGTAAGAACAGAATAAATCATCACACAAAGCATCACACATGAACACCAGGATTTTTAGGTGGAAACCCAAGTCGGGAAAAAACCACCGCTGCAGTTGCTCAGCCTTCAATATTTTATTATAGAGAAAACATATTACAACATATGTGCTGGCGCAGACTTGACCAGCACGCAGGCACGCACCTGCGCTCGTTTACCAGCCTCTCCTGGAAGGGAGCTACGACCCCCTGACTCGTTTACCAGCCTCACCTGGAAGGGAGCTACAACCCCCCGATCTCGTTTACCGGCCTCACCTGGAAGGGAGCTACAACCCCCTGACTGAAGGCTACAACCCTCAGCACCACCTTGGACCACGTTTCATCAATTTTCACACTGGATCCAACAACTTCAATAGAACAACACTTGCAGGCCACATTTCATCATATTTTCATACTGGACCCTTTCCATACTTTTAAGCACAAACATACATCACCAACATATACATATCAACACAGATCAGATAGCAGAAACACAGAAGAACAGATCAGATATTTCATACCCCTTGCTTCAGCAAGCCCTAGTTTGCATACGCGCTTTCACTTCATTGATGTCGCGTATATACGCGCTTCCGTCCACACAAACCAGCGTATACCTCAGTGTATATTTTATTGCGCATACGTGCTTTCTCTTCGCTGAAGCCGCGTATATACGCGCTTCCTCCGCGACGAAGTAGCGTATAGATCTTCAATCATTACAGAGCAGCATACTTCATCAGATCAGATATTCAGTTTAGATCTACCCTTTTGCTTCAGACAGATGTTCGCCTAGATGCTCGCCTCATCACAGATCTAAGCCTTCCATAATCAGATCTAGCAAATACAAGTGCAATTCAGATCTAGATCCCCTTCTTCATCATTGGTGCATCATACATTCAGATTTATCATTCAAGTGTAACCCTTTCCATTCAGATATACTTCAGAGAGAAGTATTCATTCAAGCTCAGACATCTTGCACCCACACTCATATTATGCACAATGAATTTGTTCTCCTTATATAGGTTTATCCTTTTTCAATACCATGAGCCCATTTTTCAATACCATGGGCCAAAACAATACCATGAGCCCAAAACTACCTGGACGGGGTCAATTATGCGGATCATTACCCAATACCATGGGTCAATACCATGGTGGTTACCCTTGGTTTTGCACTTTTTGAGCGCTTTAGCCCATACGCGACTTGGCACGTTCTTTTCCGCGTGCATACGCGACTTCACCTAGGAATATCCGCGTATACATAGAGACATACTCTTTTCATCATTCTTTGAGCACATTCTGAATTCCTTTCTTCATTGCCTTCTGTACACACTGTAGAAACATCATATTTTCTTCATCAGGAACATATTCTCTCAAGCACAACTTCATCAAGTAAGTTGCCATCATCTTCATCAAGTGGATTGCCATTCATGGACACACTCAGCGCCATATTGCTAACAAACATCATATCACATCAGATTTACATCATTTACCAAGTCCATTAAGTCAAGCATAACTTCATCAGGTAGATTGCCATCAAGGATAACACATGCCAACAATATCATGTCTTTATCTTCATTTAGTGGGTTGCCATCAAGGACAACACTCTGCATCATATTTCCAACAATGAATAGGGTCTATCATCCCCTAATTCAATACAAATAGGGTTTATCATCCCCTGATTCAGTTGCTACATGCTATAGAGAAGTCATTCCACTTATGGCTTTAATTCATGAGAGTTTCAATGTTTGAAGTATAGTTAAAATGACCCATTGACTCATCAAAACTCCTCTGAATGGGCCTAAGTGAGTTGCAAAGCACTTACCCCCATGCAAGGGTACTATGAAAAGCACTTCCCGACACTTAAGGGTGCGTTGGTCTCCTAAGAGCGAAATCATCATTGTTCCAGGAATCTCCACATGTCTAGTGCCTTCTAGAAGAGCTCATAGGTGTCATACTTAGAATACATGTGTTCATCCATCACCATTGAACCTGGAAACATGTCTCATCTATTATTAGAAAGCCATTCAATATCATTTATTGAGAAACTACCTACGATTTCCCTATAAATTGAGCACTCATCTAAGTGCAAAGGGAGGGAGAAATTTGTGTAGTGTTATGCTGCTGGATTCTCAATTCTTGAGAGTTGAAGTATTGTTATGCTGCTGAGACGATGCTTGGTGTGATAAGGATGGAATGAAGTTGAAGCAAGTTGAGGACGAACTGATCCACTGGTTGTAATCTACTCCTCCTATTATTTTAATAAATATATTTGTTCTTTCTCTCATATATGCACTTATATATTGTGTAGTATTCTGAAATTTAATTGGTTCAATTTGGTTAAGGTAGATAGAATGTATATCTGCATGTCATTTTTTGTCTTATGTCTTTGATTGCAGGTATTTATCAAGCAGGTTTCAACTAGATTAAGAGTCACAAGAATGACAATAGAAGAGGAACGAGAGTGAGGGATCACAAGTCAGTCTTTATCCCTTATATATTTTTGTCTATTTTAGAGAGAAGAACATTTACCTTTATTTTGTTTTTCTGAGTGAAGGAACAACACAGTAAGGGAAGACTAGTTTATTTGTAGATTATAATTCTTCATAACATGGATGATTTCACACCCTACGGGGATGACTTCCAGGAAGCTCTCTCCAATTTGGGAAAAGTGTTGAGAAGGTGTTTGAGATGCATCTCTCCCCGAGCCCAGAAAAGTGTGAATTCCCAAAAAGAGCAGGAGTTGTATTAGGACACTCAATCTCCCAAGTAGGAGTATAGGTGGACCCGAGAAAAATCACTATTATCAAAAGGGTACCTTCTCCTCAAAAGTAGAGATATGTCAGGAATTTCTTAGGGTTATCTAGTTATTATAGAATATTCATAAAAGATTTCAGTAAGATGGCTTTGCCACTATTTGGTTTATTTTCCAAATATTTTGAGTTTACTTGGCCCAGTCCTTGTCAAGAGGCTTTTGAGCTCATTAAGGGAAAGTTGAATACTACCCCCATTCTCCGAGGTCCAAATTGGACTCTGCCTTTCCACATCCACACAGATGCATCTCACAAAGTTGTGGGGGCAACATTAGGTCAGTAAGAAGACAAATTACCTTACGCAATCTATTTCATTAGTAAGAACTTGTCTAAGGTCAAGCTTAATTATACTGTCTTAGAGAAGGAGATGTTAGCCATTGTCCATGATTTAAACAAATTTATACATTATGTAACTGGGTATCAGACCTTTGTTCACACTAACCATGCAGCCATCACATATTTAATGAACAAACCAAATGTTAATTCTAGGATAATTAGATGGTTGTTACTTTTACAGCAGTCTGACCTAACCATTGTTGATAAACCTGGAAAGGAGAATGTTGTTGTAGATTTTTTATCCAGGTTAGATCTATTTTCAGGTGAAGAAAGAATGGTGGATGACCAGTTGCCAGATGAACATTTATTTTCTATATCAGCACTCTCACCATGGTTTGTTGACATAGATAACTACTTGGTTGTTGGAAAGTTCCCTCCTAATATCTCATTCAAGGAGAAAAGTAATATCATCAGAAAAAGCGTCCCTTTCACATGGATTGGGAGAAATATTTTCAAGATGGGCCCTGACCAAATTCTTAGAATATGTGTGAGGGAGGAAGGAGTTTTTTATATTCTCTCTTCATGTCACGATAGCCCTTGTGGAGGCCAATTTGCTACAAAAAGGACTCGCTTTCAAAGTTTTGTGCATGATACTATTGGCCCACCTCTCCACTAGGTTTTGTAAGATACAATAGTAGTGACCAGTGCCAAAGGATGGGGAAACCTACACAAAGGGATGAGATGCCTTTGCATCCTCAGGTGTTCCTTGATCCATTTGAAAAACTGGGCATGGAATTCATTGGATCTAGATATCCACCATCTGCACAGAAAAAGTATATCATAGTTTGCACTGACTACCTGACAAAGTGGGCTGAAACAAAAGCTGTGAAGGTCGCAACCGAGGAGAAAGCAGCATAATTTCTGAGGGAGGATGTGTTTTACAAGTTTTGGTACCCCAGAGAAGTAGTCACTAATTAGGGGGCACAATTCACTTCTCATTTCATTGACAATATTCTGAGGAGGCACAAGATAAAGCATAAGACTTCTACTTCCTACAACCCCCGGGAAAATGGCCAAGTGGAAGTGACTAACAAATCCTTGGAGAGTATCCTCACCAAGGTTTTGAGTAGCAGCATGAAATATTGGGCGGACAGATTGGTAGAAGCTACTTGGGCCTACAACACTAATTGGAAAACAACAATAGGATTCACTCCTTATGACCTAGTCTATGGCAAGAAAGCTCTGGTTTCGGTTGAATTTGAATTCAACACCTTAAGGATGGAAACAGAGTTAGACCTAGATATATCAAATGCCCAAAAAGAGAGGTTGTTGCAATTAAATGGATTGGATGAGTTCAAGATGCAAGAACTCTTTCACAAAAAGGTAATTCGGTTGCAAACAAAGGTCTGGCATGACAAAAACATTAAGGAAAATACATTTCAAGAAGGAAATTGGGAACTTTTGTATGACTCAAGGTTTAAGGACTTCAAAGGCAAACTAATGAAAATATGGCTAGGATCCTACAAATTAGAACAATGTTATGATAATGGCGCAATTCATATCAGAACCATAAATGAGGAAGGAATTTTCCATTGTCAATACAATTCATATTACAAGAAGTTCATGTCTAGGGCAGAATTTATAAATTCCATAAGTATGTGGAAAAAAAAAGAGAAACAAAGGAAAAAAAAGGAGAGGCATGGGTGAAAACTCATTCGAGGCGCCTTTAGGCCAACTTCAAAATATTGAAAACTCCATGAGGCGTGGCCCCGGAGTAAGAAAAAAGAAAAAAGAAGAAGAAAAAACAAAGAATAAAAGATCCTTGGGTGAAAACCTCTCTGAGGTGCCCAAGGCATGCCTCTGCGGGTTGAAAACCTCTCGTGGAGGCAAATTTCACTTGCCTTCAAGAAAAATGAAAAAGAGAAAAAGAAAGAAAAAGAAAAAAAATAGAAAAAATACCTATGCATTTATATGTTTTTTTGTTTTGCAGGTTAACATTTGAAGATGGTTTTTAGGATCCAGAGGAGTGATTTCTCTTAATTATTTCTTCTTCTCTACTTGCACACTCCATAATCCACCGACTTATCATGCAAAAGATATGTTTTATCCTCATATTAACTTGATTTATCTTTGAATTTCATGTATTTATCTTCATTTTAAAAATAAATCTAGATGAAAATATTGTGAAATCTAGAAAATAAAGGTCATCAACAGAGCTGTGTGACTGATGCATGAAAACAAATTTTTGCTTGATTTGTGTGTAGGAATTCGAATTGAACAAATGTTGTTCAGACGATGGGACAGTATTGGCCAATAAAATAAAATAATACCATGTATTGCTCATATGGGCCAACGGAAGACTAGGAGGATCGAGTCTATTTTATAATGCAATCTGATTGACAGTTACGAAATCCTCAGGATCTCGTGATCCTGAGAATTCACCCTCATATGTTTATTTTCCTTTAGATGATATAAAGCCGATAGGTGAAATAGAATGATACTTTTAACCCGAAAGCTGTAATTTACATTTTGACATTATTATTGAAGACAGAGTAATTAAACTGCAGTGATGTTGTATCTTTATTATTGAATTTAATGAGAAAAACAATGTTTCCTTTGTAATCGCATTCTAAGTAGCTTTTGGCAGTGACTTCTGGGGACTCTGGGCCCAGTCACTAGAATATATATTTCTTCTGTTGTGTCATATTCATTTCTTTTCCTTTTCGGAATTATTCATTTCTGCTATCTCATAGAATTACAATTAATTCAATTACTGTTAGCATTGATCTTTATGATTTGCTTTTATTGTTGAGAAAAATTTTAGCTATTGTTACTTTTATGCCTGTGCGTTATTCTTTAATGAATTTATTAGATTAGTTTAAGAATTGCGATTGATTGTTGTTTATTTTGAGTTATTTTATTGGAAATATTGAGTGATTAGTTACTGTTAGTTTGAGTTAAAAGTGTGAATAATATATTGTTGTTCATTTGCTATAGTTTCCTTCGTTAGATAGATTGCTTAATAATAAATAGATAGTCTCCGTTATGTGTGATTCCCGTAATTTTGCATTTGAATTCAATTTCGCATAGATACAGATTAAATGAAGGTTGATTGTTTGTAAATGCTTTAAGGTTTGCTTTCAGAATTTTTTTGGATTGAAATTCAAGAATTAGAGTTTAATTATCACAACAATCTAGAATCATTTTATTCTAAATTGAGCCTCCAATCTCACTTGCATGTAATTTTTCCAAACACTCTTGAAATAAACGTACGTATCCTTTTGGTTGATAATTAATCAAGGTATTAAGATTTATTTAGCCCACCATCTTAGGGCATCAACACCATCATCCATCCCTTCATCCATTTCACCCATCAAACAGGCAACAATTTCATTTTTTCCCCTAATCTGTAATTGCTACAGGAAAATTAGGTAGCTACAGGATTCCTGTAGCACTACAGGAAGCTCGTGTAAATGATACATGAAACTCATATGTGAAGAAAATAGGTTACCTAAGGGTTTTTGAACCTCATTTAGGGTATGATAATTCATGTTTTTCCTATACCTACCATTCCCAAACCCCTTTTTCCCTTCATGCACAAGATTTCGCTATCTAAACCCTATGTTGCACATTGGGCAAACAACTGAAAATCCTGGCATAGGAACCCTTTCTTCCTATCCTCCACTCCATTCACTCTATGCCCTTCCATAGCCTCCATAAACCATATCCCTCCATTTTTTAAATAAACCGAAGCAAGAAGAGAAAGAACATACAAAAGTATTAGAAAGTTTCCAGTAACTGAAAAACTGTGTGGCACAACAAGGCCAAAAGATGGAAGGAAATTTGATGTAGATGACTCCAGAGACCACCTAAGACTCTGAGGGACAAGCACACCAACCATGACACTGAACAATAGAAGTACCCCAAATAAAGGAAACAAGAAAAGGTTAAGAAAATCACTCGTGAAAGATAAGCAACTACTAGAGAAAAAGTTGCTCAATTATTAAATAAAATAAAAATTTAAGACATAGAAAATAAAGACTCGTGCTTCCACCACCATATCCAGCTCCTTCATCACGTTACCAACACCAGGTAAGCTTAGGTATGGACTCTCACTCCTCGCTGTGCATCCATAATGGAAAAAAATAGTTAAATGTCAAGATTTAGAAGTTTAAAAGGCAAAAAGGTGGCCATTTAACTTGGCCACCTTTGTAAAGTGAAACTGGAGGAAAATTGAAAGTGCATGCCACCTGGGCAAGTCAAATCGAGTCAAGTAAGAGTGGATGAGTATTAAGGGAAGTGATCACGAGGTAACCAATGATTAACTGAAGTGGTGGCCAACAGTCTCTAAGAGGAAACTCGATCTAAGTACGAGTCACCACAATGCTCCAAATTTAGTTTAAAAAATCCAATAAAAGTAAGATTTGTCTCATTTCCACCAGTGCGTTGAGAATTTTGAAGAGCAGGAGAGCAGTGGGAGCCATCAGAATAGCAACATCAAAGTTTGGTCTTTCATGCACCATCGTGCTACAGGAAGCATCATTTTTATACATGCAACTTCAGCAGTAGACCAAGAGAGGCATAGTGGGAAACACAGAGTTACCTGTGGGTGAATTGGCTTCCCAAAGCATTCATATATAAAACCAAAATAGTAAAGGACCAAGGTAAGTGGATTGTCATCCTCCAACATTGAAATTTATCCATACAATTCACACTCAACAAAAGTAAATTTGATAGATTAAAGGGTAACATATTTTTCTTGCATTTTTCTTCAAGGCCTCCATATCCAAGACATACCTCTAAAAACCTCTCACAACCTTCATCTCACAACATTAAAATGGGAGGGGGATTCAACAGATGGGAGCCTACAGACATTAAGAGAATTAGGCAACACCCTCGGGTTATGGAAATCTTCTGAAATCACCAATGGCTAGGGTTCTTTGAGATATTGAAAGGTTCTGATGATGAAATAGCTAAAGAATTTGCAGTGGCTCTGCAGTCATATTCAGAAGAAAGAGCCACCACTGTGATTATAGGAATAGCCATCACTCTATCTCCTAAACTCAAAAGCAGAGTTACCACCTTTCCCTTAGGAGTCAAATGGGTCAAGGAAATAATGCTTGTCACTGTAACCAAAAATAATTTCATCCTACCAGGAGAAGAGTATATTGAAGATAAAAAATGTGTGAGGAGAGAGATCCTTCCATACCTGTGGGATGAAGTTGCCTTATACATCATGAAGTTCATCTCTTGTGAAGGTAGATTGAGTGTGGTATATGGATATCATTTCATATTGTTAAATGAACTTAGGTTCCAAGGAGAGCTTCCACTTGAACGAAGATTAAGTGTCCCTCACTTCCTCCTAAATTCCATCACTAACATGAGCCATAAAGTGAGACAAAGGGAATATCAACACTTGGCCCATCGTGGCCTAATAAAATTAATTGTAAATGATTCCGTGAGAAGGCCAAACCTACCTATATCCCGGTCTTATTTCATAGACATATATAGGGAAGCCTTTATAGCTACCCAAACAGGGAAAACCTCTGCTTCTATCCTTAGAGAAGAAGAAATATAAGAGGAAGTAGAAGAGGAGGAATAAGAAGAGGAAGAAGAGGCAGAAAATAGAGAAGAAAAAGAAGATATGGAAATTGAGACAAAAAACATAGAGAGAACAGAAAGAGAGAAAGAAGAAGCTCAGGGAAAGGAGGAAGCAAAGACTGAGGAAAGAGAAGATATGGACCCTATCTTAGGCCATGAAACCTCCCCTCAAGACACAAGCATGTCACCACAGAAGGAGGCGCTTCAACTTAGTGTTCCTAAATTGATGTCATAAATTGTCAACCAGGGCTAGTAAATTGTTGAAGTGAAGTGCACTATATGTGCCTAGGTATCTGCTTCCTACTTCGTTTTGTTTAGTGTTTTTCTAATGTTTTTGGTTTTGTGTTTTTATGCTAAGAGGAAAAGAACTAAGTGTTTGACAAAGAGAAGTTATTGGTCACACTAAAACAAAGCAAAATCTATTCTAAACTATGTATGGCACCTAAGAAACAGAAAATGCTAATTCACAGATTTCAAAACTTGACAAGAAAAATAACTCATAACATGAACTCAGTCCAATTCATTTCACTAGAAGTATGTTGGAACAACTTGAGAAAAGGATAAGTTTAATGAAATGAGGTTCTTCCAAGTAAACAACAACTTACAATTATCTAAGAGAAAATCTCATCCATGGTTAGAAATTTGTTGGAACACATTTGGAAAATATTATCTGTAACATAGTAAGGAACCCTACTCTAAATTAACTTATGACACTAAAATTAATCCATTCTGCAACTCAAAATGTCACTATTAAGCCTCATTCAAGGGTTAGAAATCTTTTGAAATAGTTTTGGAAAAAGGAAAGTTTGTAAAATTATGAGAAATTGCAGAACAGTCAAGACTTCAAAATAACATTACCAATTCTTGTTCCTATGACAATGATGTATTAGCAGAGATTAAGAACAAGAGCAGTTTGTAAATAATGAAGGCCTTAAGTCTAATGTAATAGAACTAGATTACAACTAGCTAATAAAACTTAAAATACATTAAACAGAACCAAACTAATTATGCAATTAACCTCCGAAATACTACAACTGAACTAAAATGCAATTAATCTCCGAAATACTACAACTCTATCTCATTCAGTGTTAGTGATATTTTGGAACAATTCATAAGAACAAGACTGGTTGTACCAATCAAGGTAAGTGAGCATAAAACATAAAGTTCAGAAAACTGCCTAAATTAGGAACAAAACAGAGCTAAAATTACTTATCTAAACAATATGCACAGAGCCTCTCGGGCAGTAGGGGCCCTCTACCACCATATTAGCACACGAATCTCCTCAATATTTCTTCAGATCATGTATTAAAGTTGCTCTTCTTTCATTAAAGGAAAATTCTTCAAAAACAGAGTATTACGGTCTTGGACAATCTTAACAATAAAACATCAATCTAGCTAACTTTCTCTTGGTTTCCCGAGTTATTCTTATAAGATAAATACATAACTGTCCTGGAGAAGAAGTAGGGATAAGTGTCTTTTTCAATTAAAATCAAATTAGAACTCTTGTGGAGGCCTCGTACTTTGCTGAAGACATCTGTAGAGTCCTTGTCCTGGTAGGAATCCACTTCTTAGTTTTGGTTTCCTCCACGTGCATAACCACCTATAGATTTTTACTCAGACTTCGTAGAGGGCAAGAAATGATGTAGGAGTGTTGTGGAATTCAACCATATGTGTTTTTCCTTTAAGTGACACCTGTAACCTGTGTGAACATGAAGATAGCTGCGTAATAGGCGACTAGCTACAGAATGGCTGCATTCTGTAGCTAAGTCTAGTAAAAAATTACTACAACAACAAGACCACAAAAGTTTAGTAAGTCAGTTATTGTATGCATTCTTAAAGTGACTTTAATCAATCCTATTGATCTTTTAAGCCTATAATTGATAAAGGACAAAGGAAATGAAGTGAAATTTGGTGAAAGAAAAGGACATCTTTGGGGCTCAACATACCCCCACTGCAAAACTTTTGCATGTCCTCATGCAATCAATCCATGTATTCTGAAACTTCTGCTAGGAAATCTAGCCTCCTTTTTCTGTTTTTCTTGGTGTTCAATGGCATCCTAGGTTTCCTTATGACCAACTTGAATCTCAAATTTATAAGTGCCCTGCTCAACTTTTTGTTTTTGTTCTTCAGCTTTTCACTAGCCTTGTACAATTTTTCCATTTGCAGAGAGAGAGTTGTGTTCATGTTACCCTTCAGTTTGACTTGTTCCTTTAAGATTTCATTTTCATTCTTTATATGCCTATTGAGTACTTATAATTCATATTTTTCTCTTCTTAGTACTTCAATTGTAGATCCTGGTGGACTAGGAGTTCTTCCTCTACTTTCCGAGGCTCTCTTTTCTAATGACTCAACATAATTATAGATTTGTTGTTGTGCTGGGTCTATCTCCAGAGCTCCTTCATCAAGATCCTCTTCATATTGGTACTCAGGAGATCTATGAGTTGGTGTCTCCTCATCCTCAATGTCTATGATGCCTGTTTGCTTAACTGTTGTCTTCTTCAATATGGCTCTAAGCCTATGGCTTCGTCTTAGTTTAGATGGCTCCTCTCCTCTCTCCTTAGCATACTTTCTTATTATCTTTTCCTTTTTAAGTTGTTTCTTAATTTCAGCCAATTTCTTAGATGATGTTCAATTAAGATTTTAACTAGACCATGGTGATACAAGGTGGTTTCCAAGAATTGAACCCTCTTTTGGACATTAGAAGCCATTCTCTTTAGGCTATGAAGTAAGAAAAAGGGTAAATTGATTTCTTCATCTAGGAAATGCATCATAAGCCGAATGTGATAAACATATAGGGTACCAAACCTTCCCTCACAAGTTATAAAATTTTGCAAAATGAGCAACATATTTCGCCATTTATTCTTCAGTGCTGAGCTAGGAATGCCCTTCTTGAAAACTGAAATATCCATACCTGGTGTTTTGAGCATCTGCCTCCATGCCTCATTGTGAAATTCCTTGTTTTTGAACCATCGTTCACCTTGCCTTGGTAATTCTGCTGCTTCTGCAATGAAGGATTCTGTAATAGTGAACTTGACATCTCCTATTTCAACTTCTGATCCGTTGAAGGACCGTGCAAATGTCTTAGTTACCTCCTTATGAAAACCATTGAACTTTTCCAAAAACTGTAACCACCCAACCTGCTGTAGCATCTCTCTAATCTGTGGGTAACCCTCTAAGTATTTGGTTCCGACTGGTTCGGACCTTACAATGAGACCCATGGCTTCTTTTCTCAACCTTCAATTTACTGCTCCGTTACTGCTCTTCTATTCACGGTAAAAATGGCTGTAGAGAGTTATTTTCACCCCAAAGATGACTTCTCTGTTTATGCAGCAGGAATTGGCTACGGAAAGATGACATGAAGTGGTTATGGGATGAGTGAAATACAGTGAGGGTGATTCACACGAATTAATGAGTTTGAGAGCTGTCATGGAGGAAAAGACCGCGGAAAAATTTCGTGTGAATTTCAAAATCATCACTGAATACTTCGGATTAGTGACGTGACCTAATAGGTCACTTCAGTACTAACCGTTAATTTTTAATAAATGATGATTTGGTATGGCGGAATGGAAGGGATTTTGTCCAAGGTTTTTATGATAAGCTCGATCAATATGAATAATTAAAATGACTTTATGAAACACACATATAGCTTAACCATACTATAAATTTCATAATCTGTTATCATAATAATTTCACAACTTTACCTTAGCCCTTCCTTTGATTTTTATGGTTTTAATATGCTTTATCTTCCTTTGAAAATCATTGATCCTTCAGTCTTCATAATCCCTTTGATTTTGCTTGTTGACATAGGTGTGCAGGGTCAATTTGCTGCTGAACAAATGGTTGTTGGATAGTTGCCTGCAGGGTATCTGGCTGCAGAATATACCTGTAGGAGCTTTGAAACATGAAATGAAATGATTTGAAACATGGATGGAGTGTAGTATGAAATTAAATAAACTGGATCATGAAATATGGTGGAATGGAGCATGAGTGAAGTGAATTAAAATGGAATGAAATGGATCATAGGTGTAAGGTGGAATGAAATATGAAAAGTGGTCTGCAACTTATGATTTGTAATACTCAATTGCAGGAAGAGATCAAATTTAAAAGTCTGAAATGAAAATGAAGTGGACCATGGAATGGAGTGAATGAAGTATGGATGAATGGAGTGAGTGAAATATGAATGAAGTGAGACATGATGGAGTGAAATGGATCATAAGTGGAATATGATATATAAAATGGGTCCGCACTTATGATTTTGTGATAGCTGCTTGCAGGAAAAGAACAAATTTGAAAAGCTAAAGTGTCAGAAGGATTCTGATTTTCACTTTATCTTTCTGTATAAACATGCTAATCAGTGATTATTTTTCATGTTTATACTTTATTATTATTTTTTTTTCATGCTTTTGAATTCAGACAATTCAATTAAGTTGATGAAGAAGAAGAATTCTTCTTCATTAACTTCACATCACTGTTTTCCTGGAATCTCTTGATAAATTCTTCTCTTGAAAGTGGCTTATGATACAGCTTCAATCTATGACCATTTACAAGAAAAGTGACCTTCTCTTCATCTATTGTCCTAATTTTTATTGCTCCATTGTCAAAAAATTTCATAATTTCATATGGCCCAAGCCAATGTGTTTGGAATTTACCTTGAAAATCTTTGAAATTTGAATCAAACAAGAGAGCCCAGTCACCTTCTTTGAACTTCTTTTCCTTGATGTACTTATCATGCCATCTAGTCCTTTGTTGTTGGACTATACTTTTTTTCTGGACTGCATCTTGTCTGATCTCATCCAATTCATTAATCGTCTCCAATCTGTGCTTTTGTGCCTCTGTTAGATCAAGTCCTAGCTGAACTACCATTTTAAAAGTTTGAATCGGAAACTCTATGGGAAACAAAACTTGTTTTCCATAAAAAAGTTCATAAGGAGTTTGACCTGTTGTGCTTCTCCATGTAGTTCTATAGGCCCACAAAGCTTCAGGAAGCATGTCTACCCAATCTCTTCTATGTAAATGAACAGTCTTTGTTAGGATTCCTTCAATAACCTTATTAGTATATTCCACTTGACCATTTGCTTGTGGATGATAGAGAGTATATTTTATGTGTTTGATTTTGTACCTCTCCATCATTTGTTCCACTAGCCTTGATGTGAATTGAGCTCCTTGATTTGTAACAATTTCCCTTGGGACACCAAAACGAGTAAAAATATCCTCAAAAAGAAAATTAACTACAGATGCTTTAGTAGCAGAAAGTAATGGCTTGGCCTCTACCCATTTAGTAACATAATCAGTGCAAAATAATATATATTTCTTTTGTCTTGATGGAGGACTAATAGGTCCTACAAAATCTAAAGCCCATTTTTCAAAAGGTTCAATATGTACCTGAGGCTGCAATGGCATCTCACCTGAAGGAGAAGGTTTTCCTACCCTTTGGCAACTGTCACACCTTTTGACATACTCTTTAGCATATTTAAAAAGGGATGGCCAATAGTATCCTAAATGAAGGACCTTATAAGCTGTCCTTTTATCAGCAAAGTGTCTGCCACAAGGTTCATCATGACATGCCTTGAGGATCTCAGGCATCTCATCTTCTCGAACACATCTCCTAATGATAAAATCTGGACTTGTTTTGTATAACTCATTAGCAACCCATGAATATTTTTCACTGTCATAAATGATCTTTCTTTTGTCTCTTGCATTCATTATTGAAGGAAATTTCCCTAAAACTAAATAATTAGCAATGTCAGCAAACCAAGGAGTTTGAGTAGAAATTGCAAAAAGATATTCATCAGGGAATTGATCTTCAACTGGAGTATTGTCTTTAATGTTTTGGAGTCTAGATAGGAAATCAGCTCTTGTATTTTGTTTCCCAGGCCTATCTAGAATGGTGATGTTGAATTCCTGTAAAAGAAATAACCATCTTATGACTCTACCATTAGTAATTGATTTGTTCATTAGATATTTAATTGCAGAGTGATCTGTGTGAACAAAAGTTTCATAGCCTGTTATATAGTGTCTGAATTTGTTTATGGCATGAACAACAGCTAAAAACTCTTTTTCAGTTACAGTATAGTTTAACTTTGAAGGAGTCAAATTTTTACTGGTATAGTAGATGGCATAAGGAATCAGGTCTTTTTGTCCCAATACTGCTCCTAGAGCTGTATCTGAGGCATTTGTTGAAATATGAAAAGGTAACTTCCAGTTAGGTCCCCTTAAAATAGGTGCTTCAGAGATTTTTGTTTTCAGGGTCTCAAAGGCTAACTGGAAATCGGGATTCCACTTGAATTCACAGTCTTTGGTAAGTAATTTGAAAAGTGGAGATGCTATCTTGGTGAAGTTTTCTATAAACCTTCGATAATATCCTGTAAATCCTAGAAAAATCCTAACATCTTTTTGACAACTTGGAATAGATAAGTTAGAGATGAATTCAACTTTTGACTCATCAACTCTAATCCCATCCCCTGAAATGTGATGCCCCAAAACAATTCCTTCAGTAAACATCATAAAACACTTCTCATGACTTAGTGAAAGATTTGCTTCTTTACATCTCTTTAAAAAATTTTCCAAGTTTGCTAAGGCTTCTTCAAATGTGTTTCCATAGACTGTGAAATCATCCATATATACCTCTACACAATCATGTATTAGATCTGAAAAGATTCCTAGTACTGCCCTTTGAAATGTTGCAGGTGCATTGCATAGTCAAAATGGCAATACTCGGTAAGCATAGGTACCCCAAGGACAGGTAAATGTGGGTTTTTCTTGATCTTCAAGTGCCACTTGAATTTGATTATAACCACTAAACCCATCTAAAAATGAGAAGTACTTTTTGCCAGCTAATGTATCTAACACCTGATCTATGAAAGGTAGGGGAAAATGATCTTTAAGAGTAGCTTTGTTTAATTCCCGGTAGTCAATACACACCCTCCATTTACCATTTTTCTTTGGCACAATTACCAAAGGAGAAACCCACTGACTATCTGAAATGGGATAGATAAATTTGACATTTAACAATTTCTGCAATTCTTCTTTAACAATCTCCCTAAGATTTGGATTCATCCTTCTCTGAGGTTGTCTGATTGGTTTACAATTTTCCTCTATGTAGATGTGATGAATGCAAGTCTTGGGGCTTATCCCTTTCATATCAGTGTACTCCCATGCATATGCAGAAGAATGTCTCTGTAATATCTTGACTAGCTCTTCTTGTTGAGATTTCTCTAGGTTCTTGTTTATATTTAAAGTTTTGCCTGGAAATATCTCAATTGTAGAGCTGCCAAATTTATCCATGGAGTAAAGAGACATTTGTCTTGATGATAAAAACTCAATGTTGGATTCTTCTTGAAATTGTTCATGTTTGTATTCCGAAGAGGATTCAAAATTTTCTAAGGTATTCAGGATCTGGCTGTCTTCACTAATTTTTGAAATTGTGAAGAGAGGTTGTATGTCTTCTTCATCCTCAATCCATTGAGTATCATCTAATTCTGTAATTGTCTTTGCTGGAGGATACAAGGTAAATTTCTTAGTTGAACTACCATCAGAGATGTACATATCACCGGATCTACAACTAATTAAAGCATCAGTTGTAGCTAACCAAGGTCTTCCTAATATAATAGGATGCCCTCCTAGATTATTCTTAGGAGTTAGGATCATAAAATCCACAGGATACTCCCAAGAATCTAGGGACACTGGAATGTCTTCTATTACCCCATCAGGTTTGATCACAGATATCTCTGCTAATTGTAATAATGTAGGTGTAAAAAGAAGATTAGTAAGTTTCAGTTTATCCATGATTTGTCTACTCATGATATTGATTGCTGCTCCTAAATCAATAAGTGTGTTTTGGATCTCAATTCCATTGATGTGTATTCTAACAACTGGATTTCCTGGGTCTAGATACTTTGGAATGGCAATCTTACCCATCATGATATCTATTATTTTTCCTGCCAGTTGAATTTTCTTTGTCTCTTTGATTCTTTTTCCTTTTTTTTTCATGCTCAACTCCTTTATTGTTTTTGCTAAAATTGGAATTTCCTTGATAGCTTGTAATAATGGGATCTTAATACAAACATTTCTCAGCTCATCTAGGAAATCATAATTAGGCACCATAATTTGTTTTTCTACACCTCTATCAATTTGTAATCTTTCTGGAAAGGGAGGTGTAGAGGTAGATGTTGATGGCTGCTCTGATATAGGAGTTGAAATTATTGGCTCTTTTTGTTTTGATTTTTCAATATTCGGGTCTTGAAAAGATGTGTCTTCTTCAAGACTTTTATTTACCCGTAGAGAATCTTCCTCAGAGTTGTTTTGTTCTTGTATGATTACAAAAGGTTTCTTCTTTTCAAGTATT
Source organism: Pinus albicaulis (assembly GCA_034641835.2). Lineage (NCBI taxonomy): Eukaryota > Viridiplantae > Streptophyta > Pinopsida > Pinales > Pinaceae > Pinus > Pinus albicaulis. The sequence continues at coordinate 1,161,087,604 of CM076574.1, forward strand.
CTTCCAGACCTAAGTTGAACATCATTAAGGTCTAAAGGAGTGATCAAATAGGTTGGAAACTATTGGCCTTCTATCATGTATGTGTTCTGAGGATTCTTATTGTTGGGGTTTGGTATGGGTTGGGCAGGCAACTGATTTGTTTTCTGAGGAAATGGTAATGGAAGTGGTGAATTTTGATGTTGTGGATTTTGAGGATTATGTTGAGGATTTTGTTGAAGATTTTGTTGAGGAGGGAAATGTGGATATGGTGGATAGGATGGTGGATATTGATAGTACTGAGATTATCTTCCATAGGGATTTTGTGCTCCTTGTGCCCAAGTTTGAGATTGATTTTGGAATTGGGGCCAAGGTTGCTGCCAAGAATTCCAATTTGGTGGGGGTTGATTATACAGCTGATCATGGAATCCTTGTGTTTGAGGTCCTTGCCAAGGCCTCCTAGAGACAAAATTGAGAGATTCTGTGGAATTTGTAGGGGTTTCTTCTTGAAAGATAGCTTTAAGACCAGGAAGTGAAGGACAACTCTTGGTCTCATGTTTTTCTGAACAAATTACACAAGTCTCTACTAATTTTGCATCCAAAGGGCACTCTCTCAAGGCATGCTTCTTTCTACATTTGGGACAAAAGATTGCTAAGGCATCAGATTCAGCTTTTTGCTTGTTTTGTAATTTAAGGGTGTCTATTTGTTCACTAAGACTCCCTAAAATATCAGATTTGAATTCATCAAGCATATGTCCTATTTCTTCCCTACTTACTGTCCCAGAAGCAGACTTACTTGCCCTTGCAAGAGCAGGGTCTCTTGGTCCTTTTACAGTTTTAGATTTCCCTCTTGAAAGGTTGATACATAATTCAGCTATTTCAGGTAATGTGAGCTGAGATATATCCCCTTTTCCCATCATGTTGAGGATATCTAACCATTCATCCCTGATTGTCTTCAACAAGAGAGCTTTCAAAGTATCTTGGTCTAAGTTTTCCATTTTTTCTCTTTTAATGTTGTAGTTAAACCTCTCCAACAAATCTTCTAGGTTTTCATCCTCTTTTTGTAGCATTTTAAACACTTCCTCCTTATGGTTGACTGGCATACAGTAATCCAAATACCTCTCTAGAAATGCATGTTTCATGTCTTCCCATGTCCTAATAGAACTGTTGATCAAACTCATAAACCATTTTAATGCCGCTCCTTTCAATGTTGAAGGGAATAGTTTAAGTTTTTGGGCATCTTGTAAGTAATCATAGGTTCTACATAGGACTTCAAATTCAAATAGGAAGGTTTCGGGATCTTCACTTTTGAGTCCATAAAAGTTTGGAAGGACAGAGGGTGAAATGTTTTTCATAGTTGCATTGGTTTCTTCATCTACTATAGGAAACCCAAAAGAGCTTCCCATTTCCCTTCTACCTCTTCCTCTGCCTCCTTCTTCACCTCTAACTCCTTATCCTTTTGAACCTCTACCTCCTTCTCCTCTACCTCTACCTCTACCCCCTCCAAATAGTTTATGTTCTCCATTAAAGACTCCTTCTCCTCCTTCTTCTGCCATGGTTGATTCTCCCGTGGAAGTGGAAAAGTTTAGGTCTCTAGCAGGGGTCCTTGAATCTTCTTCTAAGACAAGTTCAATGGATGAAGTGGAAGGTTTCTCTGATGGAATATCTGATCTTAAGCCTTCTATAAGTCTATGATCAATATAGGATGGGATGTGGGTTTGAGTTAGAGGTGTGCTGTCTCTTGGTCTTGGTGGAACAAGTGGTGTTCTAGGAATTAAGATTTTGCTTTTTATGAATCTACCCCTTGAGTCTCTTTCTCTACGCATATCATTATTTTTAGGAGGTAAGAAACAAGGCTACCTAGTTACACTTCCCCGGCAACGGCGCCAAAAATGTCTGCTCAACTTATTGTTCCTAAATTGATGTCATAAATTGTCAACCAAGGCTAGTAAACTGTTGAAGTGAAGTGCACTATATGTGCCTAGGTATATGCTTCCTACTTCGTTGTGTTTAGTGTTTTTATAATGTTTTTGGTTTTGTGTTTTTATGCTAAGAGGAAAAGAACTAAGTGTTTGACAAAGAGAAGTTATTGGTCACACTAAAACAAAGCAAAATCTATTCTAAACTAGGTATGGCACCTAAGAAACAGAAAATACTAATTCACAGATTTCAAAACTTGACAAGAAAAATAACTCATAACATGAACTCAGTCCAATTCATTTCACTAGAAGTATGTTGGAACAACTTGAGAAAAGGATAAGTTTAATGCAATGAGGTTCTTCTAAGTAAACAACAACTTACAATTATCACAGAGAAAATCTCATCCATAGTTAGAAATTTTTTGGAACACATTTGGAAAAGATTATCTGCAACATAGTAAGGAACCCTACTCTAAATTAACTTATGACACTAAAATTAATCCATTCTGCAACTCAAAATGTCACTATTAAGCCTCATTCAAGGGTTAGAAATCTTTTGGAATAGTTTTGGAAAAAGGCAAGTTTGTAAAATTATGAGAAATTGCAGAACAGTCAAGACTTCAAAATAACATTACCAATTCTTGTTCCTATGACAATGATGTATTAGCAGATATTAAGAACAAGAGCAATTTGTAAATAATGAAGGCATTAAGTCTAATGTAACAGAACTAGAATACAACTAGCTAATAAAACTTAAAATACATTAAACAGAACCGAACTAATTATGCAATTAACCTCCGAAATACTACAGCTGAACTAAAATGCAATTAATCTCTGAAATACTACAGCTCTATCTCATTCAGTGTTAGTGATATTTTGGAACAATTCATAAGAACAAGACTGGCTGTACCATTCGAGGTAAGTGAGCATAAAACATAAAGTTCAGAAAACTGCCTAAATTAGGAACGGAACAAAGCTAAAGTTACTTATCTAAACAATATGCACAGAGCCTCTCGGGCAGTAGGGGCCCTCTACCACCAGATTAGCACACGAATTTCCTCAAGATTGCTTCAGATCATGTATTAAAGTTGCTCTTCTTTCATTAAAGGAAAATGCTTCAAAAATAGAGTATTACGGTCTTGGACAACTTAACAATAAAACATCAATCTAGCAAACTGTATCTCAGTTTCCCAAGTTATTCTTATAAGAGAAATACATAATTGTCCTGGAGAAGAAGTAGGGATAAGTGTATTTTTCAATTAAAATCAAATTAGAACTCTTGTGGAGGCCTCGTACTTTGCTGAAGACATCTGTAGAGTCCTTGTCCTAGTAAGAATCCACTTCTTAGTTTTGGTTTCCTCCACGTGCATAACCACCTTTAGATTTTTACTCAGACTTCGTAGAGGGCAAGAAATGATGTAGGAGTGTTGTGGAATTCAACCATATGCGTTTTTCCTTTAAGTGACACCTGTAACTTGTGTGAACATGAAGATAGTTGCGGAATAGGCGACTAGCTACAAAATGGCTGCATTCTGTAGCTAAGTCTAATAAAAAATCACTATAACAACATAACCATAAAAGTATAGCAAGTCAGTCATTGTATGCATTCTTAATGTTGGCATGTGTTGTCCTTGATGGCAACCTACTTGATGAAATAAAACTGTTAGCGATATGATGCAATGTGTTGTCCTTGATGGCAACCTATTTGATGAAGATTGTTCTTGATGAGTTGCCTATGATAAGCAACCTATGTGTTAAGTATGTAAGGATGATGTATCTGTGTGTTAAAAGGAAGGATGATGTATCTACAGATCAGCTCAGAAGGAACAGAAGAAAGGAAGTGACAGAAAAATGATAAATATGATGTGTCACAAAGCATACGCGGGTTTGTTAAGGCGAAGTAGCGTATGCACGCGGAAAAGTACGTGCCAAGTCGCATATGCCCTTTTGCGCTCCAAATTTAGAATACCAAGGGGTGTTACCATGGTATTGACCCATTGTATTGAGCGCTAGATTATCTATTTGATCCCGTCCAGGAATACCATTGGAAGTGGTGTGGTTTTGGCTCATGGTATTGACAAAGGCTAAATCTATATAAGGAGAAGAAGATCATGGTGCAAGGGTGTGCATGTGTCTGGGTATTGAATGAATACTTCACTTTGAAGTATATCTGCATGATTGAACTTTGTTCTTGATTGATAAATCTGAATCTATGATGCACCCATGGATGTTTCTAAATCCTTAGATCTGATGATGATGAATCTCTAAGATGATCTGCAGAAGAATAACTGGTGAAGATCTGGCGCAAAGTCTGCTGAAGGTAATGAAGAAATCTGGGTAAGCTTATAGATCTGGTCTTTTTTTCAAAGCTTTCATTTACAGATCTATACGGGAGTTTGTTGTGGAAAAAGCGTGTGTATACGCGGATCTGATCTGATAAAAGCGCGTATGGGAAGTTAGGGTTTACTGAAAAATGCACAGATGTATACATCGGTTAGTCTAATGAAAAGCACGTGTATACATGGGTCTGTTTAAATAAAAGCGCATATGGAATTTGAACTGAAGGTTGCTCATGGTTGAATGTGTTTCTGCATATATATTCTGAAGTCTGGGTAATCTCTAATATTCCGGTTATAGTGGTTTCACTGTTCTGTTTGACGCATTGGGCAAAGTATGTTTAATGAAAGGTTGAGTTGAAGCTATTTGATCCAGTTTGAAAATTGATGAAATGTGGTCTACAGTGGTGCTGAGGGTCGTAGCCTTCAGTAAGGGGGTAGTAGCTCCCTTCCAGTAATAGCTGGTAAACGAGAGCAGGGGGTTGTAGCTCCCTTCCAGGAGAGGCTGGTAAACGAGAGTAGGGGGTTGTAGCTCCCTTCCAGGAGAGGCTGGTAAACGAGAGAAGGTTGTAGTCTTCTACAGGTGGGTGCCTGTGTGCTGGTATGAGTCTGCACCAGTACATAGTTGTAAGATGTTTTCTTTATAATAAATATTGAAGACTGAGACGATGTCAGCGGTGGTTTTCTCCCGAATTGGGTTTCCACCTAAAATCCTAGTGTTCATGTGTGATGCTTATGTGTGTTGATTTATTCTGTTCTTACTGTACATGTTTATTGCTTACTAACATCTAATAAGTGAATGATGCAATAATCTAAGATATGAATTATCTGCATAATAAGAGATCTAAGCATACGCGAGTTTCCTTAAGAATATCCGTGTATATACGTTGGTTTTGTTATGTAAAGTAGCGTATGGGTTTTTGAGGAAAGAAAAGTAAAAATTTGATTGACAGATCAAGATACTGATTCACCCCCCCCTCTCAGTATCTTTCCCAACAATTGGTATCAGAGCAGGTCTTTCTGAAAAAGCTTAGCCGCTAGAAGGAAGATCAAGCAAGATGAGCAATCAAGATGGAACAGCATCTATCAAGCCTCCCCTCTTTAATGGAAGCAATTTAATCTTCTGGAAAACAAGGATGACATCCTATCTTCAGTCTATGGGAACAGATGTATGGGCCATTGTTCAACAAGGATATCAATATCCAGCTACAATACCAACAGATCCGACTGAAAAGAAGAATTATGAATAAAATGCAAAGGCGGTCAATGCTATAACGGGAAGTCTGACTGAATCTGAATTTGTCAAAGTTATACAGCTAAATACAACAAAGGAAATGTGGGACAAAATCATTCTAAGTTATGAAGGTGATGCAAAGTTAAAAAGTGCAAAACTCCAAACTCTCATAATTGAATATGAAAATTTAAAGATGCATAGTGATGAGAGTATTGCCAGTTTATTTTTACATTTGATGATGTTGTAAATCGTATGAGAAATCTGGGAGAAAAAATAACCGAATCTACTTTGGTTGAGAAAATTTTAAGATCTCTAACAACAAAATTTGAGTCAAAAGTTTCTGCTCTTGAAGAAAAACAGGATCTTCAAAATCTTTTGTTTGTTGCTAGACCCCTGCTGGGCTAGTAGGGATCGCCTCTGTCCGCAGAGGGGATTTACCTCCTCAACAATATGTCTTGCATACGAGGAGAATTGTTGAATCCTTTGTTAAACTGAGAGGGGGGGTGAATCAGTTTAATGAATTCATGGTCTTGTAAAACTTTCATTTACACTTATTTACATCTTCATTTCATGATTAAATTAATGTACAGTGAAACCACAATATTAATTAGTGAGTAGCAGGTATTAAGAAGATTAAATACAGAGTATCAACACATAATCATCATGTACATAGACACCAGATATAAGTGGAAACCCATAAGGGAGAAAACCACATATTATTATTGTTGTGATGCAAAGGCAAGCTCGACTCCCTCATCTGCCCAGTTTTTACATGGGCTCAACCTACGAGGCTCCTACCTCAATTCTGCAAGCTAAAACTTGCAAGGAAGCTCCAACTCCCATCTATTTTCTGCAGGCTACAACCTACAGGAGGCTCCTACCTCAGCTAGCTACAACTGACATCTATCAAGCTACAACTTGATATGGAAGCACCAACTTCCTCATTCTTTCATAAAAAAAAAACACATGCTGATTTACCTAGATATCAGCTCTATTCTGTTCCTTCTTCACTGTTGTCCACCAGCCTTCATATCTGCCTTATATCATCTTTGAATCTTCACAGCTTCTCTATCTGCTTCTCCTTCTTCTTACCCTCTTTATCTCATTTCTCCATTCTCTAACCTCTCTATGCATATGTTGGTAACATTATTTATGGAGATCACCTCATAACTATTTGCATTCCACAGGGAATTCGAAATGAACATCCATGACTCTTTCCCTTCCACCTTCTCATTTATTTTTCATCTCATTCAAAAGAATATAGTAATATGTACATATTTCAGTTTTACAGTGGAGTTTTGTTTGCCTACGGAGACTTGCCTTTGCATCACAAACAATATAACATTAATTAAAACATTTACATTTACATTTGCATCAGATATATCTCATTCAACCCTTTCAGTTCTTGGCTCACTGTATGTTTATCTTTTCTGCTACTGTAGTGTAACAGTTCTGCATACTCTCTTGCTTTCTATGTGGGCCCACTTATCATTTTATTTCATTCGTTCAAAGTTTCATCTTGGTTAAAACACAAACCACCGCACATTAATATTGGTCCCACAACATATTCGACCAACCCATCCATCCATTTCATCGGACGGATAATAGCTTATCGCATTCCATAGACGATAATCTGACAGTCATCGCATTCTGTTGCACTCTCACCAACTTTAACTTTGATTAACACATGTGATTTCGGTTCACAACTTACCATACTTTTCATTTCATTAACATAATTTTTCGACCTTGGTTTAAAACATATCTTAATATCTAGAACACATATCAAATGCTCTTAACACTTAAGCACAATTAAACTCAGTCAGGGTAATATTTATAAGCAGCAGATTTCCTCTTATCAAACTTTATGGTTAGAACCATATGTCAACCCTGTCTGGTGAGTATTTGAATCAATATTCAAATTACACTCAGAACCCAACCAAGACTTCATTTTCCCTCCTTATGGATCTTTGATTTCATGCATCAAACCTTGGAATAAAACACAAGATGTATCCTTCGCCCAGCACATATATTAATATATATATGTCAACACTTTACCATGTATCCAAACCACGTGAATATTTCAATTCAACCAAAATGACAATGTAATATTTATTGCGGCCCCACAACTTACCACCATACCTTTCGCCGTTAATATCCAAGCAACTTCATGATGTGAAGACCCTTGGATGGCTTCCCTTCAGGATCGAACAACAATCGCATTACATATGTTCTGGAGGTTTATCACCTCAAAATTGTGTGATAAAATTGGGTCCCAACATTAAATTACCATTCACGTCCAACGGCTGATGTTTCTCCCCAATCCAACGATAATCCGTAACCAAAATGCAAAGGTTTTAATTCTCAGAAATTACGTGATATTCATGGTTTTTAAAAAACCACCTCCACCTTACATGTCAAGTGGGGACTGATATCACATTCCAAAAGGAGATACCACTTACCACTTTAAGAGTCGCGCGAACCCATTTGTGGGTTTTCAGAAACCACCTTTACTGCTCACGGTTCCATTACTTTCTTCTCAAGGTTCTGCTTCAAAACATTTATGTTAACCAAGTTTTGCATGCTGCAACGCACTGCCTCTTCACTCCATATAATCTCCTCATAGATCTCTATATTGATTAATGCTCATAATATTCTGTATTGATTAAGGCCCAGAATACATTTACGATAAACCCTTAATATGAATTTCCTTCACTTACTGAATGAACTGCTCATTCCAGAATTGAAACTCAATTTTCAATTCTCCTTCTTGTGAAATCGATCTTTCAATGATAAATACACCAAAATTTATATACCTTCTCATCATAAATTCCATGCATGACTTGTTCATATTTAGTGATTGAGTTCTGTGGTCCAATTCCACTGATTTCCTTTACAATAAAAGCCCTATACGATCTTCAAACCCCGAAATCACAATACTGTGGCCACTCCATCAATGTGTAACTCTATGGTACTCAATTCAAAGAAAATCGACATTAATTAACATTGATTCTCTCCTCATATGCAGAGCTTCATTTATTGCAAAGTTTATCATATACCTATTCACAGGAACTCAACCATTCCTCATACAGTATTCGATCAAGGAATACATATATATTTCACACAGATATATATAATCTTTACCACATTCAAAACCACAATGTCGACATTAATCATGTCTCGGTAACCATAAATTTCTTCAATTCATACACAGAATCTCTAATTCTAACCCTTGCCACGGAGTTTATTCAAAACTATTTATAAACCCTGATCAACTCACACATTAAATCATCAATGCACAGATAATTTCACATCACCACATCTACATGAATGTCGATTCCTTCAATGACACACAGAACCCACTTAAAAACCCCAATTACATAGTCTCATCTTTGGCCCTTGTTGTATCTTGCAACTCCACAATTCGCTGTCTCTGCTTCTTGTCTAATGCTTTCTCTGCTGCCTCTACTTCTTCCTGGTGTCTGAGCTACCTCTTTTTGTTGATTCTTCTTTGTGATAGTTCAGGTGTTGCTCCTTTCTTCTCCTTTGCCATCAATGAAAATATTTCCAACAGTCTCCCCCTTTGGCATTGATGGAAATACTTTAATACTCTTCTTTTGCTTGCTTTTCCTACCCCTTTGACATCAATGGCAAAGGGTTGCACATTTCCTAGTGTGGTTTCCAAATATTTTCCATAATACTCTGATCTTGAGGACCTGTTCCATGCACTGCTCACTAGCTCTGGCTCTATTGTGACAGTATTTGTTGACTGATCTCCCCCTGGAATGATGCTTTCTTTTCATGTCAGAGAGTAACATCTGCAGACACTACCCCTAGTTTGTCTCTTAGATATTCGAATGGTTCTTTAGCAAGAGGTTTTGTGAATATGTCTATTGTTTGTTCCTTTGTTGGTACATATTCCAACTTCACTACTTTCTGTGCTACTTGTTCTCTGAGGAAATGGTACTTAATTGGGATGTGCTTTGTTTTTGAATGAAAAACAGGATTTTTTGATATACTTATTGCACTTGTATTGTCACATTTGATTGAAATGGGATCATCCATGCTTACCTTCATGTATTGGAGAGTTTTTTTCATCCACATTACTTGTGTGCAACAGGTTGCTACTGCTATGTATTCCGCTTCTATTGTAGATAGAGAGATGGAAGTTTGATTCTTGCTTAGCCATGACACTAGGATTTTTCCCAAATAAAATGCACCTCAAATTGTGCTTTTCCTTTCATCCATGTAGCTGGCCCAATCTGCATCTGTATATGCTGTCAAAGTGAAGCTTTTTCTTTTTGCATACCATAGCCCATAATCCGCAGTTCCTTGTAGATATCTGAATATTATCTTGATTGCTAGTAAGTGATTTTGTTTTGGTGCTGCTTGATATCTTGCCACAAATCCTACTGCCAACACAATGTCTGGTCTAGAGGCAGTTAGGTATAGCAGACTTCCTACCATGGATCTTTAGAGTCTTTGCTCTATATCTGCAGATCCATCATTTGCACATAGTTTGCATCCAGTGATCATGGGAGTTGACATAGGTTTGCAGTCTTCCATTTGGAACCTTTTCAACATCTCTCTTAAGTATTTTTCTTGTGAGATGAATGTTCCTGTGTTCTTTTGTTGAATTTGAAGTCCTAAATAGAAGGTGAGCTCTCTAATCATAAACATCTCAAATTCTGATTTCATTTCTTTAGTAAATTCTTTTGTTAACTTCTCTTTGTTGCTACCAAACATGATGTCATCTACATATACTACGACAATTAGGAGTTCATTTTCATTAGCCTTTATGTACAAATTGCTATCTACTCCTCCTTTCTTAAAACCTTGTTTTTACAGGTATTTTTCCAGCCTTGAATACCATGCACGAGGAGCTTGTTTCAGTCCATATAACGCTTTCTTTAATCTGCACACATAGTCTTGTTTATTTGTTAAGGAGAATCCTTTAGGTTGTTCCATGTAGACTTCTTCCTTTAGATCTCCATTCAGGAAGGCAGACTTCACATCCATTTGATATACCTTGAAATCATGATAACATGCAAAGTCAAAAAACATCTGATTGCTTCCATTTTGGCTACAGGGGCAAAGGTTTCATCATAATTAAGACCTTCAATTTGTGAATATCCCTTGCATACAAGTCTGGCTTTATTTCTGATTACCTGCCCTTGTTCATTCATCTTATTCTTGAATATCCATTTTGTGCCAATGACATTTTTCCCAGTGGGTATTGGAATTAATTCCTAGGTATTGTTCTTCTCTTTGGTCCAATTCTTCATTCATAGCATTTACCCAGTTTTTGTCTTTGCTGGCTTCTTCGAACTTCTTTGGCTCTATTTGAGATAGCATGGCTAGGTATACTTCTTCTGTCTGTTCAGAAAGCTGTCTTCTTGTCTGGACTCCCACACTCTTGTCCCCAATGATTTGATCTTCTGGATGATTCTTTTGAGTGTGTCTTGAGGGACCTTTTGAGTTTAATTCAGTATCTTCTGTTGTCTTGCTCAGTTCATCATTATCTTGGTTCTCTTCTTCATGATCATCTGGAAGATTGTTGCCTCTTGTGCTTCTTGTTCTGTTTGGTAGATCTTCATCAAATCTTACATCAATTATTTCCACAATTTTGTGTAGTGTTTTGTTGTAGCACCTATAACCCTTACTCTTGGATGCATATCCTAAAAATATTCCTTCATCAGCTCTTGCATCAAACTTCCCTAGTTTTTCATCATTATTTTTTATGAAACAATTGCTTCCAAAGACTCTAAAGTGCTTGATTGATATTGGTTTACCATGCCATAATTTGTAAGGAGTCTTGTAACAGTTTGGTCTTAAATGAGCTTTGTTAATAATGTGAACAACTGTGTGTACTACTTTTGCCCAGAAGGTTTGGGGAATGTTACTTTCTTGCATCATTACTCTGGCAATCTGTTGTACTGACCTGTTTTGTCTCTCTGCCACTCCATTCTGTTGAGGTGTACCTGCAATTGTAAAATGTTGTTTAATCCCATGCTTATTGCATAGGTCTGCAAAATCATATTCTGTGAATTCACCTCCTCTGTTTGATCTGATGCACTTTAGCTTGCATCCTATTTGATTTTCTGCCAATGCCTTGAATATATTGAATTTATCAAGTGCTTCATATTTATATTTGAGAAATTATACCCACGTCATTCTAGAAAAATCATCTATTATCAGCATGAAATAAGATTCTCCACTTGGTGCTTTAGTTCTTGAAGGTCCACACAGGTCCATGTGAACAAGATGAAGAGGTCTACTTGTAGATAGTTTATCTTTGGACTTGAAAGATGTGTAGGTCTGCTTGCCTAGTTGGCAGGATTTACATATGGTATTTGAAGGCTTCTTTCTGATTGGCATATCTTCGACTGCATTCTTCTTTCTTAGACTTATGATGTGGTCAAAATTTAGGTGTCCCAATCTTCTATGCCATAACCATGATTCATCAAGTTTGCTTAGGTGACATGCTTGCTTCGTCCTCTTCTTTCACTATATAGACATTAATTTCTGTTCGAACACCTTTGATCAAGGACTTTCTGGTGGTGCTTGATCTTACTTCACAATCTTGGGCTCTAAAAATGACTTCACAGCCTTTATCACACATTTGACTGACACTTAGCAGAATTTCTTTCAGTCCTTCCACAAATAGTACATCTTGGGCCTTTCCTCTTCCATTATCCAGACAGACTGAGCCTTTTCCTTTGATTTTCCCTGCTTTATCATTGCCGAATGTTACATTCCCAGATTTCTTTTCATCAAAGGTTACAAACTTGCTTCGATCTCCAATCATGTGCTCTGAGCATCCACTGTCCAAATACCATTGGTTTTTCTGATCTTGAGCTATTAGAGCCAGGTCACACTTATTCAACTTCTTTTTCCACTGCATGCATCCTTTTGTTTGGTACCTTTCCTGAGAGGATGGACCACCTTCTCTGAGAGGAAATTTGTGACACTTGGGCCCGATTTGATGGCAGTCAAATCATTTGATTATGTTTCTGAATGAATTATGTACACGAGTGAATTCTCCATTGTTCATACATCTCCTTGAGTTTCCATACATCAGCCTTTTTCCATTCGTTCTGCACTCCTTGGCTTTATGTCCGAACTCCTTACAATAAAAGCAATACCCATAAAAACAATTAACATACCTGACAAAGGGTTGTCTTCTCCATTTGTTTGCTTGAGGTAGTATTTTCACATTTTGCGTCCTTTGCTGGTTGGAATCGATTCTCCTTTTATGATTGTATGCAGCAATATGTCCCAGTTTGTGGCAGGCATAACAAGTGACATTTTTCACAGGGGGGAAGAATCTCCTTTGATAGCTTCCAAATTTTATATATTCAGGAGTATATGAGCCTTTTTTAGTTGACTGTTTATTTATTTCGTTCTTTGTCATTTGAGGTTCCTTCTTGTTTTTGTTTACTTCATTGCAGGCTTCTACTTCTGTAGGAACCTTCTGAGCTGCTTCACTATCCTTAACAACTTTTACAAAAATGATATTCCTGTTATCTTTTTCTTTTACTTTACTTGTTTCTCCTTCATAGCCTATCCCATTTTTTATCAGAGGAGATCTTTGGGCATCTAGTATTTTATTCAACTGTTTAGAGCTTGTCATTTGAGAAGAGTTCATAGACAATTTCCTTTGGGATTTTTCTAATTTCCTTCTTAAGAATACTACTTCTTCTTCCAATTTCTCTTGCTTCTGAATTTTATCCTCAATTTTCTTAAGTAGAGTGTCTTCTACCTTCTTGGCTTCTTCAAGCTCTACTTTCAACTGAATGAGGTCTTCTGAATTTTTTTCTTCTCTTACATATTTGAGGAGAATGTCTTTTTGTTTTCTGCACTTTAGTTTAAGTATGTCTATTTCCTCTAGGCACTTCTTAGCTCCCCCTCAAGATAAACTTCACCTTCTTCCTCATCTTCTAAAAGGAATCCTTCAAGCTCTTCCTTGGCCATCAACACAAATTCAGAGGTTCCTTCTTCATTCGATGTTTCATCTGAGTTTTCAGATGCACTGCTATCTTGCTGAGCATAAAATAATTTTCCCCTGTATCTATTCCTTTTCTGCCAGTTCTTTGATATGGTTTTCTCTGTCTCTTGAGTCCGATTCATTGTCTTCTTATGAGGACACTTAGATGTGTAGTGTCCAACTCTTCCATAGTTAAAGAATTTAAATGGAAGTTTACCTTTATACTTGCCTGAGCCTCTATCTATTTTTCTGACAAATTTGGCCTCTTCTTCATCAGAGCAGGAGCATGTATCTTCTTTTTCCTCTTTGTTCTTCTTTGTCTTAAAGGCTGCCTCCCTCACATTTGACTTCCTCTGTGGCAGTCTCATCTCAGAGGCTGTTAAGTTTCCAAGTAATTAGTTCATGGTCAGAGTTTCCCAATCAACTATTTCTTCTATGGCAGAAACCTTGGGGTTAAAGCTAGATGGTAAAGATATTAGAATCTTTTGAACAATTACACATTCTATTATGGTTTCTCCTAGAGCTTTCATGTTATTCACAATTTCTGCAACCCTTAAGAAGAAGCTGGCAATGTCTTCATCATCATTCATTTTTATATTTTCAAACTAAGCTCTATAGACTTGTAGTTTGGCTATCTTCACCTTTTTATCTCCATCGTGGATGCTTTCTAATGTATCCCATATTTATTTGGTAGTCTTGTTGTGCATTACTTTGATAAATTCTGCCTCGCACAATCCACTTAAGAGAGAATTCATGGCTTTTTCATTAGCTACAAAATCTAGTTTGGCATCTTTCTCTGAGTCAAACTCCTTTGGGGCATATCCCAATTCCATAGCAGCCCAAACTTCTATTCCTAGAGACATTATGTACGCCCTCATTCTTATTTTCTAGAAGGAATAATTTGTACCGGTGAACAAAGGGGCTTTATTTGTTGAGCATCCTTCTAGACTACCCATCCTGGGGACCTAGGATCTCCTTCCAGTTGTTAAACTAATATAGAGGGAACCCGCTCTGATACCAATTGTTGAATCCTTTGTTAAACTGAGAGGCGGGGGGGTGAATCCGTTTAATGAATTCATGGTCCTGTAAAACTTTCATTTACACTTATTTACATCTTCATTTCATGATTAACTTAATGTACAGTGAAACCACAATACTAGTGTGTATTGGCGGCGGTATTAATCGGATTAAATACGGGTATCAACCATAATCATGTACATAGACACCAGATATAAGTGGAAACCCATAAGGGAGAAAACCATATCTTATTATTTTTGTGATGCAAAGGCAAGCTCCAACTCCCTCTCACCACTGATTTTCTGTAGGCTCCAACCTACAGGAGGCTCCTACCTCAATTCTGCAAGCTACAACTTGCAAGGAAGCTCCAACTCCCATCTATTTTCTACAAGCTAAAACCTACAGGAGGCTCCTACCTCAGCTATCTACAACTGACATCTATCAAGCTACAACTTGATATGGAAGCACCAACTTCCTCACTCTTTCATAAAAAAAAAAAAAACACATGCTAATTTACCTGGATATCAGCTCTGTTCTATTCCTTCTTCACTGCTGTCCACCAGCCTTCATATCTACCTTATATCATCTTTGAATCTTCACAACTTCTCTATCTGCTTCACCTTCTTCTTACCCTCTCTGTCTCATTTCTCCATTCTCTAACCTCTCTATGCATATGTTGGTAACATTATTTATGGAGATCACCTCATAATTGTTTGCATTCCACAGGGAATTCGAAATGAACATCCATGAATATTTTCCTTCCACCTTCTCATTTATTTTTCATCTCGTTCAAAAGAATATAGTAATATGTACATATTTCAGTTTTACAGTGGAGTTTTGTTTGCCTACGGAGACTTGCCTTTGCATCACAAACAATATAAAATTAATTAAAACATTTACATTTACATTTGCATCAGATATATCTCATTCAACCTTTTCAGTTCTTGGCTCACTGTATGTTTGTCTTTTCTACTGCTGTAGTGTAATAGTTCTGCATACTCTCCTGCTTTCTATGTGGGCCCACTTATCATTTTATTTCATTCATTCAAAGTTCGATCTTGGTTAAAACATAAACCACCACACATTAATGTTGGTCCCACAACATATTCGACCAACCCATCCATCCATTTCATTGGACGACTAATAGCTTATCGCATTCCATAGACGATAATCCGACGGTCATCACATTCCGTTGCACTCTCACCAACTTTAACTTTGATTAACACATGTGATTTCGGTTCGCAACTTACCATATTTTTCATTTCATTAACATAATTTTTTGACCTTGTTTAAAACATATCTTAAGATCCAGAACACATATCAAATGCTCTTAGCACTTAAGCACAATTAAACTCAGTCAGGGTAATATTTATAAGCGGCAGCTTTCCTCTTATCAAACTTTATGGTTAGAACCATATGTCAACCCTGTCTGGTGAATATTCGAATCAATATTCAAATTACACTCAGAACCTAACCAAGACTTCGTTTTCCCTCCTTATGGATCTTTGATTTCATGCATCAAACCTTGGAATAAAACCCAAGATGTATCCTTCGCCCAACACATATATTAATATATATATGTCAACACTTTACCACGTATCCAAACCATGTGAATATTTCAATTCAACCAAAATGGAAATGTAATATTTATTGCGGCCCCAAAATTTACCACCATACCTTTCGCCGTTAATATCCAAGCAACTTCATGATGTAAAGACCCTTGGATCATTTCCCTTTAGGATCGAACAAAAATCGCGTTACATATGTTCCAGAGGTTTATCACCTCAGAATTGCACGATAAAAGCGGGTCCCAACATTAACTTTCCCTTCACATCCAACGGCTGAATATTGATCGCATTGTTTCTCCCCAATCCAACGATAATCGCGTAACCAAAATGCACGGGTTTTAATTCTCAGAAATTACGTGATATTCGTGGTTTTTAAAAAACCACCTCCACCTTACGTGTCAAGTGGGGACCGATATCGCGTTCCAAAAGGAGATACCACTTACCACTTTAAGAGTCGCGCGAACCCATTTGTGGGTTTTCGGAAACCACCTTTACTGCTCACGGTTCCATTACTTTCTTCTCAAGGTTCTGCTTCAAAGCATTTTTGTTAACCAATTTTCGCATCCTACAACGCACTACCTCTTCACTCCATATAATCTCCTCGTAGATCTCTGTATTGATTAACGCTTAGAATATTTTGTATTGATTAATGCCCATAATACGTTTACAATAAACCCTTAATATGAATTTCCTTCACTTACTGAATGAACTGATCATTCCAGGATTGAAACTCAATTTTCAATTCTCCTTCTTGTGAAATCGATCTTTCAATGATCGATACACCAAAATTTATATACCGTCTCATCATACATTCCATGCATGACTTGTTCATCTTTAGTGATTGAGTTCTGTGGTCCAATTCCACCAATTTACTTTACAATAAAATCCATATACGAGCTTCAACCCAAACTCACAATACTGTGGCCACTCCATCAATGTGTAACTCTATGGTACTCAATTCAAATAAAATCTACATTAATTAACATCGATGCTCTCCTCATATGCAGAGCTTCATTTATTGCAAAGTTTATCATATACTTATTCACAGGAACTCAACCATTCCTCAGATAGTATTCGATCAAGGAATACATATATATTTCACACACACATACATATATAATCTTTACCACATTCAAAACCACAATGTCGACATTAATCATGTATTGGAAACCATCAATTTATTCAATTCATACAAAGAATCTCTAACTCTAACCCTTGCCACAGAGCTTATTCAAAACCATTTATAAACCCTGATCAACTCACACATTAAATCATCAATGCACAGATAATTTCACATCACCACATCAACATGAATGTCGATTCCTTTAATGACACACAGAACCCACTTAAAAACCCCAATTACAGAGTCTCATCTTTGGCCCTTGTTGTATCTTGCAACTCCACAATTCATTGTCTCTACTTCTAGTCACCTATCTGCTTCATCCGTTGCCTCTTCTTCTTGTCTAATGCTTTCTATGCTGCCTCTGTTTCTTCCTGGTGTCTGAGCTGCCTCTTTTTGCTGATTCTTCTTTGTGATAGTTCAGGTGCTGCTCCTTTCTTCTCCTTTGCCATCAATGACAATATTTCCAATAGAGAATTCAGGAATTCTCCCTCAATAGGTGTAGTCACCAGCTCCTCTTGTTCATCCAGTGAATGGATCATGTTGATATCTAATGCTTGAAATTGGTTTCAGCCATCAATTTTGCTAGTCCTTATCCTTTGATTAGTTTTTTGGGCTTGATATCTAAATCATACTCGAGGATAACAACAATCCTTTTTCCTCTCTTTCCATCAGGATTATGTGTTAGGATTTCCTTGACAATTCTGTTGGGCAGAAAGGTAATGATATGTGAATGTAGGATGTAAACCCTAAAATCCTTTAGCACTTTGACCAAAGCAAAGGCCTATTTTTCCATGATATTTTACTTTAAAGGTGCATCCCTCAAAGCTTGGCTGAAAAATGCTATGGGTTGCTCTTGTCCTTCCTTGTTTTTCTGCAACAATACACCAACAATAGTGTGTTCTAATGCAAAGGAGAAAATTGTGAAATCCTTGGTGAAATCAAGGCTGATGAGAACTGATGCTTTAGTGAGTCCCTGCTTTACCAAGTCAAAGAACTGTTTAGCCTCCATGCTCCATTTAACTCCTAAATCTCTCTTGAGCATGTTGGTGATGTTTCTCAGCAGTTCTGCAAGGTTTGGTATAAACCTTCTCAAAAAATTTATCTTACCAATGAAAGATTGAAGCTCTTTGATTTTCCTGGGATGAATGATTTGAAGTATGCTCTCAATCCTACTGGGATCAATTTTTCTTCCCTCTTCAGATATAATGTGGCCCAGAAGCTTCCCTTCTTCAAGACCAAATAATGATTTCTTGGGGTTCATAGATAGTCCAAACCTTGTGCACTTCTCAAAATATCTTCTTAAATGGGTCAGATGTTCTTCATCTGTTTTCGAATATACTGTAATATCAACAAGGTAGATCACAATGAAAAGGCCGATCTCCTCTAAAAAAGAAATGTCCATTTCTCCTTGGAAAGTGGCACCAACATTAATTAATCCAAAAGGAATTTTCACATACATGAAGGTCCCCCAAGGAGTAGTAAAAGCTGTTTTATGTTGATCATCAAGATGCACCAACACTTGATTATACCCTCGAAAGCCATCTAACAAAGAGATCCTTTTGGAGCCCACTACCCTTTGCAATATTTGGTCCATCTTTGGAAAAGGGTAGTTGTCTTTAGGTGATACTTTGTTAAGATTTCTAAAGTCAATGCAAAGTATGATTTCACTTGTTTTCTTTCTTACAAGCAGAATATTGGATACCCATTCAGGGTATCTGATTGGGATTTTTATTTTTGCATCATACATCTTCTTGATCTCCTTCTCAACCAAGGGAATTAGGATATGATTTATCTTTCACAATTTCTGTTTGAAAGGTTTATGGTTTTCCTTGATTGGAATCTTGTGCTGTATAATACTAGTATCATAAGATCTCAGGTCCTCATAGCTCCAAGAAAACACATCAATGAACTCCTTAAACAACGCAATGTATTTTTGTTTTGTAGTCACTGGCAATGTATTTGATAATTTTACCATCTAGGGATCTTGTTCACTACCTAAATTTCTTTCTTCAATGTTTACCTCTATAGGTTCCATCTTCGATTTTTTGGCTACATCATTGAAATCAAACAGTTCCTCTAAAGGGACAAGTCCTCTAGGCAGGATGTTATCTTTGAATTGGAGTACTTCAAATTCGTATTTTTTTGGGTCTTTATGTATCTTTTTTCTATGTAAATTTTCATTTGCTGAAATATTAATATCAGAATCATGAGGTGGTTCATCCATACTCATTTTTTCTTCAGTGGGATGGTCTTCTACACAATCTAGGTCCAAGTTGGAATCTTCAAACTCACCTCTGGATTGCAGGAAATTCTCAATTTGTTTGTCATTTCCAAATACTTTCCAATATCTCATGTTATCAAGGACTATTGGGTGATGTTTAACCTACAATGTGTATTGCTTGCTGGGATGAGGTAATTGACAAGTGCTTGCTAAAAATGCTAAACCATTGGCAAGGAATTTTTGATTTCTGGGAACTGCAACAAGGTCATATTCTTCAAATGTTTTCAGGAGGTTAGGGGAAGTGTTCCTATATGCTCTCCATCTAGGATGTTTGGTTGAGTATTCTCCCTTGATTTGTCTAATAACCAGCTCAGAGTCTCCATGAACAGAAATTATTTTGGCTCCTAATATTTTTAGCAATTGTAAATGCAAAAATAGTGCGTCATATTCTACTATGTTGTTGGTGCACTGGAAATTTAGTTTGTAAGAATGACCCTTTGCATGATTATCTCTAGTATTGCAGACCTACGCCCTTGCTCCTGAACCTACTTTGACACAAGAGCCATCAGATATCATGTTCTAAAAGGTTCATATTTGGCCTTGTGTTGTACAATTTTCATTTGGTCTTCTTGATCTTGATCCTAGTATTTTTCTTCTCCAACCACTTGTTCATCAATGTCTCCATCATTGTAAAGAATGAATGGGTCAAGGTCAGAATGGATAGAGTAAAGTGGGTAGTTATGTGGCTTCTCTTGACTTCTCACCATGTATTTCATTAAGGTTTCCTGATATAGTCTTCTTTGTTGGCCAAACACTGGTATGGTAGCATAAATCATATCCATTTGGAGGGTCCCTTGTAGCTTGGCTCTCCATGAGCGTGATAAAAGCATGCCATACTTAGGAGGGATGTCAGCCACTACTATATCCATCACTAGACTCTTTTTTGGTATCTGAGCTAATTTAATACAAAGATATTTGATGAGGTCTAGGCATTTGACCTTGCTGGAGTCAAATGAGTACAAATCTTTGTAGGGCCTGGTTATTTCAAGGCCAAGTTTCTCCATGATTTCCTTTGGCATGAGATTATGTGATGCACTTGAATATAACATGGAATTATGGAGGATTTTATCATGAACATTCATACTGATATAAAATGGGAGAACACCTCCCTCGTGGGATTTACCATCTACTTCTGGCCCAAACAAAAGTTCAGGTTTATCATTATTTAGATTGACAGTGTCAGTAATTCCTCCTACGTTTAGTACCTTTAGGAACTGAGACATGTATACATCCTTATTTACCAATTCAGTGAGAGGAATTGAGATTTTTAATTTAGAAATTCCATTCTTAATGCTGAATGGTGTCTTTATTTTTAGCAGATTTGAACAATCAGTATTCTTAGGCACTAGTTTTGCAGTAATCTCATCTTGTTGACTTGTAGTGGGGATATCATCTTGAGCAATTTTAATAGGGCTGATAGCTGATTTACTAGTGTTGTTTTCTATGTTATCCCTTCCTGAGCTGTTTATAGCTCTCGTTGAGATTTCTGATATTTACTTGGGATCAGTTTTGAAGGCTTTTTTGGCTGAATTTTCAGAATTCTTTTTCTTGGAACTATTAGAGTTTTTCTTGCTTCTAAGGTTATATTGTCTATCCACCTCCATGATATAATTCTCAAACCCTTGTTTATAATCCTCAGACTCTTCAAATTCTACTTCAATTTGAGTTGGGGAGAATAAACCTTGCTCTTCTTCAGTAAGGAAAACATACTCCTATTCATTTATTCCCATTAGATTAATCTGATTTTCTTCTAATTCTTCGACCACTCCCTCATCTTCATCAGCATAATTTTCTTGGAATGGATGCCTTTGCTGGCCAGGGCCTCTTTTTTCTCTCTATCTTATTTGAGGGGGGCTTCTTCCAAGGTTTTGGTTTCTGTTTTGAGGAGTTGTTTGATTTTCCCTAGGGGTAGCTCCCTCATTCAAGCTGATCCTCTCCATCATTCTCTTCATAGTTCTAACCAGGTTATCAATCTTAGCATCAGATGTGGAAGTTGTTGGTTCTTCCCTTATAGTAAATCTCTTCTCAGTTCTCATTCTAGCCCTCTTTGCAAGAAGGTTGGCTTCTACACTTACTGCATCCCTCTCCATTTCTTCCAATGTAGCAAGATCTCTCTCTCTCTCTCTAAGCTGATAAGCCATTTTTGGATCAAAACCATCTGGGAACTTAACCAGGGCCAAGCGTTGTGGGGGTTTCATGTGAGCAGGAAGCACATTGTAAACACTGTTAAACCTAGTGCAGTAGTCTTGGACACTCTCTCCAATGTTCCTCTTGATGTTTTCATATTCTGAAAAGATTTGAAGAGGGTTTTTCTTAACTTCCCATCTATTTGTGAATAGTTGGTGAAAATTAGGGAGGTCATGGATACTATTTGGAGTCAAACATTTAAACCATTTTCTCACTTCTAATCCAAAAATTTGAGCAAACATCCTCAAACTGACACTTTCATCATCTATCTCTTGAAGGACAAAACAATCATTCATTCTGTCAACATGTTATTGAGTAGTTGCAGGACTAGTCCCATCAAATTGTGGAATTTTGGACTGATAATCCTGTGGCATGGGTATGATAGGTGGTGGCAGGACCAATGGAGCATATCTGGGTGCCATGATTTTTGGTGGGGGAACCCAAGGGGGATTGACAAGAGGAGGGTTGACAAGGGGAGGTGGAGGATTAAATGGGGGAAGGTGGACAATGGGTATATGTGTGGTGGTTTGGACACTCTGTTGGGGGATGTTCAAGGAAGTGGTGGGGGTTGTAGACACACATGGACAGGTTGATTGAGGATGAGAAGACTTGGAAATAACGGAGGGAGATGTTGTATTAAGGGCAGCCAATTCTACATATTGTTGAGGGTAAGCATCATCGACAGCTGATGTGAGTCCTGCTACTAGACCTTGAAGGTAGTCAAAGTGTTGGAGAAGCTGAAGGTCAACTTGGGTGGATGTGGAGGCTTCCCCAAATGGACTTTGTTGTAGGATAGATGGATAAAAAATGGTATGGGCTATCTAATTCTGAGATTTGGTCCTGAAAACGCTTTGTTCAAAATGTAAATTGAACTGGATGTCTTGAAAGGTCACAAGGTTTCCAGGGAGGGAACTTGCTCTCTGAAGGATTTTCTAACGGTTTGACTCTCAGTTTTGGGGGCTTTTCTTAGGATTTTCTCTAGATTGTCAACTATTGTAGGAAAGTTTGGGTCAGGATGAGATCTGGTGAATATTCTTCTGGGAGCCAGAATTTAGACTCGAAGCACAAACAGGTGAGTATTTTGCAAAAAGGATGAAAAGCCAATCTTGGGAAGTAATTTATTATATAATGTTTTGAATGGGGTTTCTGAGTTTGAATGAAATTTCAAGATTTTCAATAGTCCCCAATATGGTCGCC